>JAYDZF010000016.1:16865603-16881013 GCA_034509105.1 Microcambeva barbata | reverse complement strand
TTCTAACACCTCTGAGCTCTGGAAGCTTTGATCTCCAGCGGAGCAGAACTCCGTCACCTCCTCCTCTGTCTCCGTCTCCTGGAACCCTGAACCTGGTTTGTACAGGCGTGGCGGTCCGACCGCTCTCAGCACCTCCACGTGTCTCTCTCCACGCCCGGTGAACCCGTCCACCTCATCAAAGTGCGGGCAATCTCCCATGATCCTCGGCTCGGCGAGCGCCAGGCTGCTCTCGGCCTGCTGCGTCAGGACCTGAGAGACCTTGAGGTTCAGGACGATGGAGCTGATGTGCTGAGAGACGGAGGCTGGGGGCCGCGCCTCCTCCCGCACCTCCTCCTGGAACACTTCTGAGGAGGAGCAGGTGCTCTGGGTTTCTTCTGGCTGCTCATCTGCACGGAGAACATCTGGACTGACTGCACATTTGTGATTGTGTGCAGGGTACACAGGTGAGATCATCTCACCTGGCTGCTCAGGCTCTCCGTCAGTCGCTGTGCTGCGCCTGGTTCTGAGCTGTAGGGGGCGTCGTCCCCGCCTCTCGCTCAGCTCCTGTGGTTATCAGAAGCAGGTTCCAGATGAAACGTTCTTCAGGGAGCTGAGGGGTGATGCGGTACTCACCCTGAGGTCTGAGCGGAGGCTGTACCTCACATCCTGAAGGGTGCAGGTTCGGTCCTGAGCTCGAGGGTTGAGGCCGCTCAGCAGCAGGTCCTGATAAGGTGGAGGCACTGCGGCGTCCGGGCACAGAGCCTGACCGGCGTCTATGGCCTGCTTTATCCAGTGTGGATCTACAGGACCCCACGGCACTGCGTCTACACACACACACACACGTCAGAGAGGCGTCGGAATGCTTCTGCTTGTGTGTGTGTGTGTGTGTGTGTGTACCTGTGTACAGCTCCTGTATGAGAGCACACATGCTGTACAGGTCAGTTTTAAAGGTGCAGGCTTTGTTTCGGATCACCTCCGGAGCCGCCCAGTTATAGAGCATGAGAGGCACGGGGAGGACAGAAGCACTGCGGCCCTGACCACCCTCACTACATAAACAGAACACACACGGCAGGGTTACTTCTGACTTGATAACACGAGCCGGTGTGTGTGTGTGTGTGTGCTGACCTGGCCGTGATGAAGCCGAGGTTGGTAACCTTGGAGACCCCGGGGTGTACGAGGATGACGGAGTGTGAGGATAGAGAGCGCAGCACCAGGGAGTGAGTGTGCAGGTACAGCAGAGCTTCACACACCTGCAGCAGCATTCCTAACATCTCACCCACCTGCAGGACTGGGAACTCAGCTCGCTTCACACACACACACACACACACACAGTCAGGTGTGTTAGCCACTCCAGTTCTTATAGGAGGGTCGTGGTGCTGCAGAAACGACCCCTGCTGGCTGGTCGAGGTGACAGCATGAGTGTTGAATGGTGTGAGGCTGCAGATTAGGCCTTTTATGTTCTGAGGGCGTGTCTGGGAGGTTTTGCTGACTCTCGGGGTGTGTGTTACCTTGTGATAGAGGAGTGTGTAGAGTGAGCCCAGGTGAACTCGCTCATACACCAGTTTGGTCTCCAGTAGATCTGAGGACAGGCTCACAGCCATCAGCTGCAGCAGGTGAGAGTGAAACAGACGGCTACAGCACACACACACACACACACACACACTATAAAAGATCATGAAACGTCAGGGTCCTGAGGCTCCCGAGGGTCTGGAGCGCCCCCTCTCATTACCAGCTGTGCTGCAGCTCGGTGATGAGCAGGTCCTGATAGTCGTGCTTCTCTGTGTGCTGCAGCTCTTTCACGGTCACACGACTTCCTCTCCAACTGTAACTGTGGGAACACAGACACACTCACAGTTTTGTTTCTCACCGCTGACCTCTGCTGGCTGATCGAAGCAACTGCACCCGGACGTGGTGGATGACGATGTACAGCGGGCGTCCGTGACTCCCTGAGTCGTTTCTAAGTTGAGTGTGCTACTAAATAAATAAATCAATCTTTCTATATACTATATACATTTTAGAAACAAGTGGACCAGAGGGGAGGACTGAACGCAGATCTGTTTAAAAACACCTTATTTATCCTGTCTGATTCTGGGTTTCAGAGAGATCGACATGGGGGTGCAGACAGGACACACAGGACCTGGGGGGGGACGGAGATCGTACTTGGTCATCTGTGTGAAGGAGCCGCAAGTGAAAGCCTGCAGCGCTTCGTCTTCAGCCTGTAACAGCTCACACTCCGCTATCAAGGGCAGAGAGGCCAGGACACCCACAGGGAGCGGCTTCTTCTCCACACACACCTGAGAACACAAGACAGGTGTGCTGTAAAGCCAGGTAAACATCTGGACAGTGCTCCTCTATCCGTTTCCCACTTCGAAGCGTGGCGGTTCATGATGATGGGGATCCGGCGCTCACCTTTCCGAACCCGAAGCACTGCACCGAGTCACACACGGACGCCTTCAGCCTCACGTTCCTGTTCATCATGTGATCACATCCCCTGAACACAAGATCACAGCAATGCACTCAACCGACAGCACAGAGACGATAAGACACAGAGCCTGGAGACGCTCCTCACCCAGGTCTGAGGAGCTGCAGGAGTGAGGGCGAGCGCAGGAGCGTTTTGGAGGAACCAGGACTGAGGGGGGACGCTCCGGGTGAGCGAGACTGAGATAAAGTCTTCATGTGTGAAGCACAGCTCTTCAGAAACTCCAGCATCTACACTCACAGAGAACAAATATATTGCTCTGTGTACATTGATTATGGAGCATATTTTTTTGGACAGATTTAGATTAGATTAAGATAAATTAGATAGACAGACAGACAGACAGATAGATCTCACTCTGGCACTGTGTTCCTGAGCTCCGATCTCAGCCCAGTCTCCGGGCGTCCTGCCCTGATCATCGTGGAGCCGTAAATCTCCTCCGGCATCCAGTAGCTCACTGAGTAATCGAGGGTTACAGGAGAAGACGGCGGCGTGGACCGGGGTGCTCCTGTCACCACACCGACTGAGACCAGACACCACAAGATCAATCATTACTACAGCATCAATGATGAACTGAAACTTTAGTTACTTTATGAAGCATCTCCCGACTGAGCCACACCCAGCAGCGGGGCTGTGAGCGTACTGGTTTGGGTTGGCACCGTATTGAAGAAGCAGCTCAGCTACACCAGTGAAACCCAGCAGAGCCGCGCAGAACAGGGGCGTCTGACCGAGATGGTTCACACAGTCCACCTCTACACCTTCATCCATACAGAGATTAAAAACACACACACACACAGGTTATTATTAAATAATAGTTTCACAATCACAAAAACTCCTCCTGAATCATTCACCTTTCTTTAACAGCTTCTCTACTTTGTGCACGTTCCTCTCTCGGGTGTTTTGGTGCAGCTGAGCAGGTAGACCTCCGCTTTTAACCATGCCCAGGTGTACTGGGCAGGGAACAGGGGGTGAAGTGGGCATCTCAGCAGCACCTCACAGTCCTGCAGAGGAGAGTTCATCTGCCCTTATATTCACAATATAATGCCCCAGCTGATTCATCCAGGTGATGGGTGGGTTCAGTGTCACACACTCACACCTAGGGACAATTTAGAGTAGCCAACCCACCTTCTGCATGTTTTCTGAGGGCGAGAAAGTACTGTACTTAACACAAGCTGCCAAATGAGAAGTTAGAACCACCACCTTGTTAGATATATTTACTGTTTCACATTAATTGTTTAAGTTTACTGTTTAATTATATTCTTTGTGTATTTAACAAAAAAAATAATAATTACAATCCCAATGTATGTGCCTTATATAACGTTAATAATAAAAATCTAAATCAAACTTTAAGACCGACTAATACAGTAGCCACCCAGCTAAAGTTCGTTTAGCTACTTCATCTCCACAAAACATTAAATAACTTACTTACATTCATATTTGTGTAATTCTGTTTACAATAACACATAACACGGTAATTATTTACGTCTAAATAACCAAATAAAGTATAATTAAGTATAAATGTATTTTCATGTATTCCTACCTTCAGAGTCATTAAGTAACGGACGTAGTTAGCATTAACGGTTTGAATTGTTTTTCCCACCGCATTTCCGACACCATAAACCGTAGAGCGGGTGCTTATAAATTAAAGCTTCTACCAGACAGTTAAAACTTATTTAAAAAAAATATTAAATTATTTGACCAATAAGTGTTTGGGTTGTTTACTATGTGATACAAAATGCTCATCAGTAGAAGTTTACGTATAGAACCCACCTGTAGTCGTACATGAACCGTTAATGAGTCGTTTATAAATGATTCTTTACTGCGATGTGATTCACTCGTCAAACCAAAACATTTAAATGACAATACGTTATAATATAACATGACTTACGTGTTTATAAAGTTTCATATAATCAGTGCATTTGAAGCAAAAATTGACAGCAAAAAATATTACTAGAAAAATATTATTGTCCTGTTGGCTTTGGCTATAATCACTATTTATGTAAACACAGGCTTTACACTTAATATCAGCTCTTGGGAGTAAACTGTAATTCCCTGTCCAGCTGCAGTTTGCCACTTGGCACTTGCAGTAGTATTTAATCACGATGTATGTGCTACTTCGTGTATACTTCATAATATAGCGTTAAATAATAATAAATAACTTATTGTTTATTTATTTCAATTCTTTATACCAGTTTTGCAGTTAGTTATTAACTTGGGGTGGAAAAATTAATAAATAACGACGAGTAAGCCCGCCTACTGTACGTTTAAATATACACATCGTACACTAGATAGGGAACTGTACTGGGGAAAGTTTCAATACTATAAATAATATCTGTAAAGTGCATAGTGTAAAAAAGTAAATACTTCAAAAAATGTATTTTTATTTTTATTTAAAACATGTCGCTCAAAAGCTTTTTCTTGGTTGCTTTTAATAAAACACAGTAGTGTGTAGGGAGTAGGGTAAATTGCGGTATTTGAAACACAGCCGAACCTCAATCCTGTGGGCGGGTTTTGACCGAATGCGGGTGTGTACGTTTCCCACCGCAGTTCCGTGCTCCGCTCCGGTAGAGTCAATAGGAAGTGATGTGGTAACTTTTCAGCAGCTGTTAGCCGTTAGCTGGGGAGCATTTAGTAGAAATGACCGCTGTGAAAGAGAAAGTGAAGAGTTGAGGGCTTAGACCGGGTGGAGATGTGCTGGTAGGAGAGTCGGGGTGGACTGGGGGTGATTTGAGACACTTGTGTGCGGGCTGAGGGAGTGGAGGAGGCGCGGATGATGGAGTCTGGAAGCGGCCGGGCGGAGGAAGACTCACTGCTCTGGATTTGCATGCTGACTCTGTTCCTCGCATCTGTTGTGACTCTGCTCGTGTACCTGCTGCAGTATTTTGGGGTTTGGGGTAGCAGGGGGGAGGTGCAGGAGGAGTACAGGGAGCAGCATGAGGAGGTGGAGGAGCTGCTGAGCTGGGTGCTGGGGTTGAAGAGCTGGAGGACTGAGTGGAGCAGAGCCTGGATCCGAGCTTTACACCAACACAACACCATCAAACAGGTTGGAGAAATGATCTACATTCTCAAATGAGTGTGTGCGCTGCTTGTATGTGTGTGATCAAAACATTAGGACCAAGCTCTTAATGTGGTGTCAATACAGCGCTGACCCACCGAGACCTGGACCAGGAGGTTACGGGCAGGTTCCACAGTCTTCGGAGTAAATGGGATTTGTTGTAGATGGTTTGGACGGTGGACATGAGAGGGTTCACCTCCTCTGATCCGTTCCTCTCGGGGGTGGAGACTCACCATGCCCACCTGTGACACAACAAGCTGGTCCTGATCAAAGTCCCTCTGGTCTTGATTGAAGCCCTTCCACTGCTGTGCTGCCGCTGTTGGGCCCCTCAGTTGTTTGAGTTTTATAAGTCACAGGTTGAGTTTGATCATTCTAAATAACATTCGTGTACATAAACACTCTGAGAGTCTTTGTGCTTCTCTTCAGATGGAGGTCCAGATGATCTTCGAGGATGATGGAGTTGAGGCGTCAGAACTCTCCATCCGTCACATCTCAAGCTTTAATAAAGTACCTGGTCTGAAGGTGCGCTCACTTCCTCACCTTGATTAAGTGGATTCAGGTTTGATGTCTATTGGTGTGAGGATCGTGATTAAAAGTGGGCTGTGTTCCAAACCACATGGTTAAGCAGTGTGTGTCTTTAGTGCACTACTACTCCAGATGATGACTTTGATACTGTCCGTCCTGACTCTGTAAGGTGTGTGTGTGTGTGTGTAGAATGTGGAGTGTGAGGTGAGTGGAGACAAGCTGCAGTTCTCTCTGAGTGCCTCACCACACTCGGGTTCCTCAGGTTCTCCTCTGAGATACAGCGTCAGGGTTTCACCTCTCCATCTGCAGGTACAGATGCTTCCTCACCACACTTGTGTGTTCGGTCTTAGAGTTCAGATACTGATGTGTGTGTGTGTGTGCTCAGCTGGCTCTGCAGATGAAGGAGGTGGATGGAGAAGTTCAGGTCGGCTGGAGATTAGAAGATCTGAATCCTGCAGAGCTGCAGCTCACCCCCAGCTACACACAGGTCCAGAGCTTCTCTAATCCGTGAGCCCACCACCACACATTTTGGGACCTGGACCAGGTCACATGCTGACTCCATAGCTCGTGTGTGTGTGCACAGGGATCTTCCATGTACCTGAGTGAAGCTGTGGTGAGGAACAGACTCCTGCAGGTTCTCCGTGATGCTCGACCCTCTGTAACTCTGAGCAGCCGGACTGCACAGCCTGCTCAGATCCAGGTGAGGGGGGAGGGGGAGTGGGAGTGGGACTGAGAGGAGGTTTTTGGTTGTAACACCTGAAGAATAAATTTGTTCTATATTGTTCTGTGTTGTGTTATAAATGCGCTGGTGCTCCGGTGGTACAGCAGTGGGGATGCTGGCAGTGCTATCAGCCAGTTAAACATCCACTCAGACCCAGACTGGTTCTCCATGCAGTGTTAACTCTGATCCTGACCCACTCTGACTCTTATCTTGTCTTCATAAATGAAATAAATAATATTCATAATTTACTATATTTATTGTGTTGTTTCATTATTATTATCATTATTTTATGTTTATTATTCTTTTTGTGTGTGTGTATATATATAGTTATATAGTTATATATAGTTTTTGTTATTGTTCTAATTCTCACCATTCTTAATTATGATTTAATATTATTGTGTTTTATCTTTATTTATTTCTAATTAAATCTGTATGAATGAAACATTATTGCCAGTGACCCCTCGTCCCACCGAGTGTGTGTGTGTGTGTGTGATTCTGATTTTTATTTCCTGTCTAACAGGAAGTGAGGAACAGGATCTCACAGGTGACCTCTCCCCCCAAACCCCCTCGAGCACATCACTGGAAACTATTGGTGAAGAACATCCAGGTCACGAGCAGCCAGGAGGATGGAGCTGCAGGTCACACACACACACACACACACACCTCACAGTCTGAGGTCCACACACAGTGTAATGTTCCAGCTGTGTGTGTGTGTGTGTGTGTGTTGCAGGCAGTGCGAGCCCTCAGTGTGTGCTGCAGTTAGATGATCCTCCTCAGAAGTTATCCAGCTCAGTCCTGAGCAGCAGCAGGAGCCTGGTCTGGGATCAGCCTTTTATCTTGTGAGGAAACCACACCTCATCTTTCTTGTTTTGCCTCATAGCTGGGTTGTTCTCCAGCTCCTGTGGATGAGCGGTGTCAGGCCCACCGCGACCCTGACCGGGAGAGCGTTCTCCATTAGAACACAATTGTATTTGTTAGTTCTTTAATGGTTTTGATCAGGTGTGTTGTTGGAACTCGGTTCTTCTCTCTGTGTACAGTGAGCTCAGCGGCAGATCAAAGGAGCTGATCATCCAGCTGTTTGATCAGGGGAAACCTCTGGACAGTAAGACCATATTCAGAAATGAACCCCGACGCGTGTCGTGTGATCAGCGTGGCGTCAGTTCTGGTCTCGTCTCTAGGCTGTGTGCTGGGTGAGGTTCATGTGCCCCTCGATGTGGTGAGGAGGAACCCCAGAGGACAGCAGACGTTTCCACTCACACACACCACAGGAGAGACGACGGGATCCCTGAGCACCGAGGTACCGCTCACACCTCTCACCTGTGCTAACTCACCTGCTCCTGAAGTTTGTCCTTGCTCTGTCGCCCTCTGCTGGCACATGACGGGTTTCAGTCCTGGATTGAAGTTAATCTGAAGCCTGTAACATCCACAAACAAAATTAAAAATATTGGTGCAGATGATTTAGCACCACATGTATCATGTGTTTAATCCAGAAGGAGCAGGATTGTGATTTTGAGGAGATTTAAAGACTTATTTTTTATTCCTCTCTCTCTAGTTCAGTTACCTGGAGCCCAGCGAGGTGCGGACATGGCAGCCCCCCACACCCACCCCTCCAAGACGGGTGGAAACGGACCGGACGGTGATGCCCTGTGGAACCGTCGTCACCACGGTCACTGCGGTGAGGAGCAAACCGGGCCGCCCCCTCTCTCCCGGTACGCTCCCCGGTCCGTTCTCATGTGTTTCCTCTGACGTGATGGAAGGTTCGAGCCTTTCTGTGGTGGAGGAAATCAATCACTCTGAGGGTGATGAAGGAGAAGAGGGAGCAGAGAAACCTTACACATCTTCGTCGTGTGTGTTCTGATTTACAGAGTCCGTCAGATCTCCATCCAGATCTAAACTGGGGGAGAGGAGGGTGTCCGAGCAGCCCTTGATTTTGGGGGCGCGGGTCAGCAAAGCTCTGTCCTCATCAGATACAGGTACGTTTAGTTTCAGCGTCTGTACTGCAGTTTAGAGCCCGATACTAGAGAATATTATAGTGGGTTGACTTCCTGTGTGTGTGTGTGTGTGTGTGTGTGTGTGTGTGTGTGTTCTCAGAGCTGATGATGCTGAATGGGACGGATCCTGTTGCTGAAGCTGCTATTAAACAGCTGTACCAGTCGGCCAAACAGAAACTCAAATCACCGGTCAAGAAGAGCACCATCATCATCTCAGGAGTTTCAAAGGTCTCTCTCTCTCTCTCTCTCTCTCTCTCTCTCACACACACACACACACACACACAGTTATTTATGCCACAGCGATAGGAGAGCGATTAAGAGTTTCATGTTTTGGTCACAAATCCCAGCAGTACTGAAGTTCAGTGTGTGATCAGTATTGGGGTTGGGTTCCCAGGCCCCTCTGTCACAGGATGATGAAGCGGCCATGATGGCGGGTTACGCCGCGTCCATGGACGCCTCCATGGCTGAGACCTCTGCGAGCTCGGACACAGAATCTCCGTTAGATGGCCACGCCCCGGACCCCGAGGAACCCACGGAGGGTCGGAGCGGTGCAGACTGGGAGCGTCACCTGGAGGAGGAGTCCGATAAAGCCTCGCTCTCACTGTGTGTGTCTGAGCTCGACTCCAAAAAGAGAAAAGGTGAGACTGGGTTCCAATCCCGTCTGGTTCCTCATGGTTCCCTCACATCTGATATTATTTCTGGGTTACAGTGACACTCAAAATCACAAACTCATCCTGAACTTTCTCTTCTTCAACCAATTTCTGATTGTGAATCGACTTGTACTACCTCCTCTCTGGCCAGGGGGTGCTGTAAACTAGCATTTGCTCAGTTGGAGTTGTTCTTCTATAAACTTCTTGTGCCCCCCTGCAGGCAGCTTCCTCCAGAAGGGTGCCAGGATGTTCTTCAGGCGGAGTCAGCAGAGGAAGGAACCCGGGATGAGTCAGTCCCACAACGACCTGCAGTACCTGGAACAGGTTGAAGAGAAACGTTCCGTTACCTTCAGGCGGATCCTCAGCCGCCGGCTGCTCCCCAAACACAAGAACAGAGAGAACGGCGTCCAAAAGTGAGCGCAGTGCTCAGGTCGCCCTAAAAACCACCTGCACATACCTTCTCACCCACCTCAGCCCGATCTCCTCTCAGGTGGGGGTTCTAACAGCTCGCCCCTTTAACCTGCACCTTTTTGAAGAATGGAAACGGAATAATATGCAAATGCTAACCTAGCATGTTCACTGTGTGTGTGTGTGTGTGTGAGAGAGAGAGAGATTTTAACCAAAGCTCTAAACACTACAGGAGGATTTCAGTTCCTCTCATTTCATTTAGTGCTTTTGTCCAATTCATCTCATAAACTGTAATTATTTTTTATTTCTTGTTTGATCTTTAAACTGTCTGTGTGTGTCCATCATCTCTAATTCAGCATTTCATTACTGATGATGTCACAGTTTGTCTGTTTTAACCCCTTTGAGTTGATTCGTTTTACTATATGTATATTTTAGTGGAGGGTCACATGACCACTTGGGTTTTGCGTGTAGATAATCAGTGGCCTAAACATTTCTTTTTAATCGATTTCCCCTGACCGAGTGATGTGACTACTGTTTCTAGCCATCAGCTTCTTAACCAGTGTGGGTGTGTACCTGTGCTCAGGTTTCGGCTGCTGTTGTAAATTCCGGCATGGGACCAACGTCTTTATCATCAGCTTAACTGTAGCTCATGCAACACCTGGAAACACCCTAAGCATTCTCACTAGAACATGGAGAATGGTTCAGTCATTTAAAAAAAGAGTCATAAACCTAACATAATATATTTATTGTAGTTCATTTTAACCTCGACGTCTTGTTTCTCATGTTCAGTCACTATTCATGAACCTAAAATCCAGAAATATTTCATACAAAGATTAACTTCTTGAGTGCAAATGTTTGTAGACTTCTTACCATTTTGGCTGGTGTGGTGGCTCAACGGTCCTGTGCCCTTAGTCGTTCATTTTCACACAAAATATAAAATTGGGTTCAGTTGTGGGGGCTCCATTAGAATGGTGCTTTGATTTCAGAGTGTATGTCATTATTAACGGGTCTGTATGCAAATGCTGAGCAGGAAAGCATGTTTTGGTTGATGCTGATTATGGAACTGATGCATATGATTCTAACCATGCAGATGCTGTATCACTTGTGAGAGTATGTTGGACTTTGAACCCTCGCTCGCTGGATTTACTGTGATCTATGCTTTATAAATGTTTATGCAGAAACCAAGATGCCCTTAAACACACAGATATGCATTTGTTAAGTCGATGCCTGTAGCCATCCTCTTGTTGCTGAGCCTAACGTGTTTACTAATAATGCTGAGTGTGAGAGAATGTGATGCTGTGGAAGTGATGATAATGATTGATGATGATGATGATCATATCAGGTTTGTTGTGTTGAGCAATAAACACTGACTGAATAACGACGTCCTGGTCTGTTATAACATTTCTCTTTGTATCAAAAGCTACATGTGAAACTTTTTACTCCTGCTCCATTTTCCACTGCCAGTATATTTTATTTATATAGTTTGATATTGGAATGCAGATTAAGCGGTTGGAATAAGAAATATTCAGCCTTCTTCATGAGCCATCGCTATTTTGAGAAAATCATTACAAAAGCATTTAGTTACCTTAGCAGTTAATTATGTGCGTGTTTATTCAGCTTATGCAACCACATTATCCGTGTTTGGTGCTTCGTTTTAAAGGTGTTAATTAATAAATCGGTATTTTGACACTTTCTGGTGAAACGGTCAGCCATTTTGTTCTGAAAAACTCTTTGAGCTTCGGTGGCTTTTGTGCTAGTAAGGCTGGAAGCTTGATTTTGTTTATAGTCGCCTCACCCAAAACCAACTAAAGCGGTTGATATAAAGGAAAAAACGCTTCGTGTCTTTGTGTGTCAGGTTTAAATACAATTAAACACATGATTTCAAACTTTTCGTATCTAATCCGAGGCGCTGACGTAAAAACTACACCTCCCGTGATGCAGTGCGGCGGATTTCCGCTCCTGCGCGGTTTCTGGAGCAGATTGTAAACCCGGAGTCAGGATTCAGATCACCGTGCAGCGATTATAAACAGCAGGTACAAACATTAAATCCTTTATTAAATACAGCTGAGCACATCTGGGCTGCAGCGCTCACACAAGCGCTCTTCAATCGGGTGTTTAATCCAGAGGAGTGAGCGTGTGTGGATCCGCTTTAATCGCTCTTTATAGTCTTAAATGCGCGCTGTGTTTGTGTCTCTCCGGTCCATCCGCCGCTCCGCCTGTTCACATTTACATTCACACACACTCTTACACACATTTCTACAGTCACACTCATTCAGTACTGCTCACTCACTCACACACACACACACTACTACAGTCACACTCATTCAGTACTGCTTACTCACACACACACACACACACTTCTACAGTCACACTCTTTCAGTACTGCTTACTCACACACACACTCACACACACACACACACACACACTACTACAGTCACACTCATTCAGTACTGCTCACTCACTCACACACACACATTTCTACAGTCACACTCATTCAGTACTGCTCACTCACTCACACACACACACACTACTACAGTCACACTCTTTCAGTACTGCTTACTCACACACACACTTCTACAGTCACACTCTTTCAGTACTGCTTACTCACACACACACACACACAGATAACACTGCTGCTCATTCACACACTTTATTTACGAATGCACAACGCTAATCATAACAGGTGTAATGAAGTGGGTTTCTCGGCTAACCAGCTTACTTTAGGGCGGCACGGTGTGTAGCAATGTCTCCTCACAGCCAGAAGGTTCTTGGTTTGATCCCCGGATGGGGCAATCCGGGTCCTTTCTGTGTGGAGTTTGCGAGTTGTCCTTGTGTAAGTGGGTTTCCTCTGTAATCTCCGTTTTCCTCCCACTGTTGTGTTAGATTTAGCTCCACTGAGCTCATAAAATGTCCCCACACCGAATTAAACACTAAAGTCAATCTGGGTCTCACCTGTGATCTGTGATGTTTTTTTCTGTTCAGTCTCCTGGTGAATGATGGCTGAGCAAACACAGGAAGATTATATCTGTAAGTATATTTATGTAAACAAATAAATTCTTCATAATCTACTCAGGTTTGATTGATTTTACACCGTGAGTAACATGCTGGAGAAGAAGCTTTCAGATCAAATGATCCGACACACTTCATTACCCGGTACCTGTACTAGTGATGACTACAAGGTTTAATCTCTCTCTCTCTCTCTCTCTCTCTCTCTCTCTCTCTCTCTATTAAAGTTAAGAGTTAACAGAACCACCAATTGCACACAGAACAATAAGCTGTAACAATGATGCTATAGTTACTAAACTCACTGAAATATGGTGGCGGTGGCATCATGATACTGAGCTTCTATTGTCTCAACACTGCTGTACTAGATGTGAATGTTTGATGTCCGGTGAGTGTAGGACTGAAGACTCGGTGTGTGTGTGTGTGTGTGTGTGTGTGTGTGTGTGTGCAGGGTGTGAGGAGTGTGCTCAGTACCATAACTCCGAGTGTCCTGAACTGGGTCCGGTCGTTACTGTCCGGGATTCGTTTGTGTTGAGTCGAGCTCGGTGAGTTCTCTCTCTCTCTATACTTAACCCAATCAGAATAATGATGTCACCAGAGAGGCGGGGTCTGTAACGGGCGTGGTGGATCTGTGTTGCAGATCGTCTCTGCCCAGCAGTCTGGAGATCCGGCCGGTGAGAGGGAAGACCGAGGGCGTGTTCGTCCTCCAGAGACTGGTCAAGAGGACGCGCTTCGGTCCCTTTGAGGCCAAGCGGGTTCAGGAGGTCAGCGTGGACACGCCCTTTCCTTTAAAGGTACGAATATGAACCATCATCTTAAAATAACACTGAGACCCGGGTTTGAGCGGTGCTGTCGACCAGCCGGGCATCTAAATGTGATCATGGTTGGCTGAGCTCTGAATTAGGACTCAATCATCAGTGCTTAGTCCTTTATGAGCAGAGGGGATCGTGAATCAGCACCTCCTACTGCCAGGTCAAGGTACTGCTACAGTGGTGGAATACAGAGAGTTTAGCCTGTTCCTGCATACATATCAAAGCTCTGTGTCTGTTTAAAAGGTTATTTGAGGAACCTTGACGTGTCTGTTCCATTATGGTGTGTGTGTGTGTGTGTGTGTGTGTGTGTGTGTAGATCTTCCACAGTGACGGTACAGTGGTGTGTCTGGACACAGTGAATGAGGACGACTGTAACTGGATGATGCTGGTGAGACCAGCCACTGACCACAAGCACCAGAACCTGACGGCGTATCAGCAGGATGACGAGCTTTACTTCAACACCTCACAGGTTCTCCTCACACACACACACACACACACACACACGTCCTCGTTTCCACTGTGGGTGGGGTCAGTGTGGTGCTGGTGTATCTCTGAACCTGGGTGTGTGTGTCTGTAGGAGGTGTTACCCGGGGCGGAGCTGAGGGTGTGGTACGGAGCCTTCTATGCTAAGAAGATGGAGAAAGCGGTTCTGAAACCTCCCGCCATTCCACCGTCACCCAGAGGTGAGAAGACGTGTACGGCTTCACACACACACACACACACACACACACACACACACACACCGAGCACTGATGTGAAGACCATGTTGAGTTTTAATGGTGATTTTTTTTTTAGGGATGGGACCCGAGAAGTCCGCGTCCACTCCAGAAGAGGGTGTGGCTCCACCTGCTGGCGAACAGACGGGTGAAGGTGAGTCGAACGAATAATGACCTCCTACAGAGAGCCTCGGGCCGTTCTTCTGTGTTCTTCTGCTTTGACAGTAGGTGTCACTGTTTAGTTTTAATAGCAGGATGGAGTCTGGATTCATGAAACAATACTGATTGTGTTCGTCTCCGCTCCAGACCAGCTGCTCAGTACACCTGTGGTGGCCTCACCTGTCCAGCAGGTGGCAGTAGTCGTCTCCTCTCAGCCTGCACCGGCCCGAGCCAAAAAACGGCTGATCCGACTACGCAAGAAGAGACGACGCAAACCTGAAACCAGCAAAGGTACAAAATAATTTATCATCAGTATACAGGACCAGGGGCCATGCTCAGGGGCCCAGCAACGACGGAGTGGGGCTTGAACCAGCAACCTTCTGATGACTTGTGTTAAAGTCTACCATCCAATTCATCCCAACATTGTTTACTAGTGTTTCCTCATGAGTGCTTTGATCTGCCCTGTGTTTATTAATCTGTACCTGTGTGTGTGTGTGTGTGTGTGTGAAGATCCTCCTCTTCCTGATGTTCCAGCTGTGGAGGTTCCTGACCCCAGGGCTGATGGAGACGACGTTCCTCTCAAACCAGTTAAACCAGCGCGCTGCCTCGGCACATCTGGGAAGTAAGAGGAAGAACTTCCTGTTACACCTGCACCATTCGTCCTGGTCAGGGTCACAGTGGCTCCGGCAGTAGCTAATCCACCTTCCTCTGTGTGTGTGTGTGTGTGTGTGTGCAGGGCTGGTTTGAGGAAGCGGTTGTTGAAGCGTGGGGATCATAAGCGAGTGTATCAGTGTGTTCTGTGTAATAAAGTGTTTCAGAACAGCAGCAACCTCAACCGACACGTCAGATCTCACGGTACACACACACACACACACACACACACACGTCAGATCTCACGGTACACACACACACACA
>JAYDZF010000016.1:16822090-16834226 GCA_034509105.1 Microcambeva barbata | reverse complement strand
TTGTTTATTTAAATAAAGGATGAAACATGCTACTGATTAAACAGTACATGGCCAAAAGTATATGGACACATGCTAATATGAATTTGCTTAATTTTGCCTCTCCAAAAATGTTTATTTTCCAAGTGCCTGTGAAAATTTGTGGTCATCAGTCAAACGTACTTAGGAAGTGTTTCACAGTCTGCTTTCTAATTACCATGGTTACAGCCGTATTATGCACAATTATTTGTTTTTGATTAAATAATAAATCCCAGTTACTGTTAAGTGGCAATTAGTCAGTGGACATAAAGCAACTTCCAGGACCAACAGACCAAGACTCCCAGTGGAAATTAAAAAAAGCTTTAAATTACAGGTACCAGACTCAGCAAAGACCTCACAACCTGAGTGATCAGACAAGAGAGGCAAGCGACAGCAACCCAACATCCCTGTTCAAACAGACTTGTCTTTAGTCAGGGTGGCAGTCTAGTCCTAATCTAGTCCTAAAAGTCAGAAATCTGGTTTAGAAATAGAACATTATTCTATTACTCTAACTAGTTTAAGGTTGGATCTGCCAAGATAAAAAAAAATACGTACGGCTGTGTTTTATTCCGTATTTATTTAAAGACATCCATTGGCTCATGTATTTCGGTCTTGTCTTCTTCTTTACCTTTTTACAGATGCTGAATCTGTTCGTTGCCGTCATCATGGACAATTTTGAGTACCTGACTCGCGATTCCTCCATCCTGGGACCTCACCACCTGGACGAATTCATCCGTGTCTGGGCAGATTATGACCCTGCTGCCTGGTACGTCTGACTTACTTAATACTGTGGTGTTGTGTTGTGTTTTGTCCTGGGAACTAACGTTAAGATGTCTGTGATTGACAGATAAATGTTCTCTGAGTTCAGAGATTTGTTGGTTGGAAGATTTTCCTTTTAAGCCTGTTAAGCTTAAACCACCAGAGCTTTGCATGAGGAAACAGATTTTCAAGCTTTAAAAAAAAATAAAATACAGAAACAAGTGCCTTGAAAATCACACAGCTATTTAAACCACATAGATTTAAAAAAAAAAACTAACATTTAATATAATTTTGTAAAATTCTCTTGATTTTGTTTAAATATTTATTTAACTAACAAAAGTATAAAGAAAAGATTTCCAGTGTTTTACTAACACATTTCATTACAGAGCGGAACTTTGATTTAACAGATTTCGAGTCTGATGGTTTAAAATAAATAAACCTGAACCTGTGTCTTTTTTTCTTCCAGTGGAAGAGTGCGCTATCAGGACATGTATAATTTGTTGCGTGTCATTTTGCCTCCACTCGGCTTAGGAAAGAACTGCCCCAACAGGGTGGCCTACAAGGTTTGAAAAGCTACACACTCTCCCCCTCAAAGGGCGGTGATGTTGCTCTAATTAACATCCCTTAATTGCCTGGTTATGCTGGTGACCGAGTACACCCGTCTCCCATCCCTCCTTATTAATCTTACCACAGGTAACCATAGAAACTGCAGGAAAAAAAGTCACAATGTGTACAGAATACCTGTCGTCTAGGTCTGCTGAAAATATTTGCCCGTTCATGTGAAGAAGAAAAAAATGCACCTTGTGACTTTGTTCCTGTGGATCTGATTGGTTGGTTGACCTCGTCCAAGCATGCAGAAAAACAGGGATGGAAATGCAGCCCTGTTTAGTATCCGAGAGCCGGTCCTTTCATTCCACGGATGGTCAGTCCATGTTTGCTTCTTGAAAGGCAAAGATGGCCACAAAACTAACAACAAATCAACCCTGAAAATGACTTTCATGTTTTATCCCTCTGACTGTGATTGTGTTTTGTTTTTGTCCTGCATCCCTTCCTAATTGTGTCATGTTTGACGTTTGAACATCCGAAGCGGGCGCATATGCTACCTCGATATGTACGAAATGCTCCGGCACATGTCCCCCCCGCTTGGTTTGGGGAAGAAATGTCCATCTCGAGTTGCTTACAAGGTAGACCTTGTTTCATTCTTTTTTTCTTCGTCTTTCTGTCTGCCAGTGTTTCTAAACTGTGCTTGGCGTCTGTGTGCTTTCGTGCTTTTTTGTAGTGGGTAGCGTCACCATCGAGCTTTCTGTTGTGATAATGTCTAGTTACTTCTAGTTGTGTTTTATATATTTTTCATTATAATCAGAAACCATCATAGACTATAGTATAAGTGATTCATTCTGTATCTGTATAGTCATGGCGGCACTCATTACTGCAAGTCCACTCAAAGCCAGAGGTTAGAAGTCAAAGGACAGAGTTAGACAATGGAATTTATCATAGAAATCTAAAAACAAAGAAAGGGGTGAAAGAAATACGTACTTCTCTTCTCTGGACTGGATGGGACTCGTCACATGACTAGAAATGTCCCACACTGGTTAGAAGAGCACGACCAAGACTTGCTACCCTGACCCACTAATCCCCCAGCGTCTGTTGTACCATGATGATGGCCTTGTTGGCTCTATGGTTTCTCCACCATGCCCCGTTCAGCAGCTGTTGTATACACTGCAGTCAACATGGCTCCAGATACCCATGAGTCACTCAGCTCATCTAGCTCCTGTCTGTGCTTGCAAAAATTGGTTTCTCTGAGTATTAGCTGATATTCATTTAAAAAAATGGTTGTCTGACTGTATAGCATCTATAAGAACAGAGATATGATTTCTTTCAAGCTGACTAGTCTTTAAATCCAAGCCATACGTGTTGAGGTGTGATTGGGTTCAAATCCTGTCCGTGTCCTCATGCTATAGAAATGAAACTGTTTGGAAGAAGGAAAGAAAATGCTTTAGATGATTTAGACGTGTGTTCAGTGAAATGAAACATGACCCCTGCTCCCATACGTAATGTAGATCTCCTGCATTTTGATTGTTGTTGTGGAAACGTTCTTCCCTGGCAGGCTCGCTGTAATAAAGCAGACGCTGTGCTGTCTCCAGGCTTTAATCACTCTACAGTACTGGACGTTCAGTTTGTCTGGACTCTGGTTTACTCTCTTTGGTTCGGCAAAACATTTGGTTGTGCTGATGTGCATGCCTCAGCAGTTTGATTTTTTGGTTTGTTTTTTGTCACATTATTATTATGAGTGTTATTGGTATAAAACTTACAGGGTTTTTAAACATCCAACAGGCAAAGTTGGTCGTGTCTGTTTAACGAATTCCTTCTTCTTTAGTCCTGTGTCTCTCTGGTTACATCACTTTCTTATTCCTTCCCTCTCTTTTGTGATGTCATGAAGTGCATGATTTGAAACTAACCAGACATCCGTGTGTGTATTGGACATGGACAGTAATCTGTGGCTAGTGTGTGCAGCTGTATTTATGTAGAAAGTATAGAAAGAGAATTTGTAATGGGCGTATATTATATTGCAGAAATTATGTGAACACCTGACGTGAACTTGTTGGACACCTGTGCTAAAACGATGGGCATCCATTTAAAGTTTCAAGAATGACTGTAGTAGCTTAGTATTTATGCATATGAGCTTTCGGTGTAATGATTGAATTATTGAATAGAGACTGATAGTACCCTGATAGTGTAGATCTTTTTATCACTGGTCATAAAGCCCTGAGCCCAGTACTGAAACGTTTTGTCTGTAAACCTTTGGGCATTTAAATTGCTAACAAAACTACTGTTAACCCACCCAGTTACTTACTTACTGTATTAAAAGTGCTGTACATATTTTGCTGCAGATAGACTGTCCATTCCACAGCGTACATCTTCATGATAAATAAATGTTGCTTCTCTCACTCTCCCGCATTATTAAACTCTTCATTGTGCTCATCTGTCTTAAAAAGTCAGGTCGTGTGCTGGAATCAGAGGTTCTGAATTTAAAATAAAATCATAAACAATGCATTTCATAGTTTATTAAGACGCTTTTGTTGAACGTCTTAGAACACCAATGCTGAGACTCTGCTCTGAAGTGTGCTCACTGAACAAATATTTTCTTTTCTCTTAGAACTTTAGAACTTAATGAATTTACAGCCTACGATATGTGGCTTTCCATAGAATATAGAACTGACTGTATTGGGCGGCCCTGGCTCAGATTGATGAACACAGACTTCTGAGGCCCGCCCACAATGTTGGGTCTGTCAGGTCGTAAGGACTGTGAACATTTTTCATTACAATCAGTAATGACAGAACTGTCTGCCTGGGCAGGGCTGAAATGATCAGACCATCATTAAGTCCAAAAACAATGCGTCTCTCAGAAACCACCCATTCTGACAGAGTTGAATGACTGAACAACGGAAATTAAATCCATCCAAACAGGACTTGACGATCAAAGAGAGACCTCTCATCCAGCACACCCATAATGGCTCACCAGTCAGAAAACTCACAGTGTTTTGGTTACCTCATATGTGATAATAATTCTGTGTATGCTCGTCTGCAGCGCTTGGTAAGGATGAACATGCCCATCGCTGACGACAGCACGGTCCACTTCACGTCCACGCTAATGGGTCTAATACGCACCGCCCTGGATGTCAAACTGGCGTCAGGTAGAGCTCGGTTCAAGTCCATTTAGTGCTCAGGGCTGTGCCGATGTATATAAAAGTAGTGTATATGTACGTATAGTTAGTTTCATACATGTGGAGTCAGGTTAACTGGAGATACAATGTTGCCGTGTGTGTGTGTGTGTGTGTGTGTGTGTGTGTGTGTGTGTGTGTGTGTGTGTGGAAGCCCGACCGGCTGATAGCTCTGCAGCGTGATGAAGCGTCTCCATTCAGATCCATCATGATCCTAACAACCAGAACCTTTATTTATATATTATTTATATATTAAATGTTTTATTATTAATCCTTAATGTTCCTCACCATGGGCAGGATTTAAATCACCAAAAGTATCTGGACACCCCGAACTCCTCCCACCACCCCCTTTATTTCTGCTCGAGCCGCCACCACAGCGCTTTGTGGAGTGTGAGGATTTACACACACATGGCCTCATCAGGCACTACTGTTAGACAAGCAGTCAAGGTTCCGATTCACCCCCGAGATCCCGAGAGTGAACCCGCCGCCTTATTTACCGCAGACTTATCAGAATCCCCGCCGCCACAGCGAGCATGAGACTGACGGCGATTTCCGACATGCGTCCCAGTTTGCGGTCCTGATACGCCCCCTGGTCCTTCCTCCTCCTCTCCTCCAGGCGAGCTCGGATGTCCTGCTGCCGCTGGAGCTGCTCCCCGTAATGCGCCCGGTAGAAGGTATCGAAGTCGAAGACGTTCCGAGCGTCCTCCCCGACGGCCGGGGGCCGGCGCTGACGACCCGCCCGGTCACCCGCCGGTCTGCTGGGCGTCTCATCGGCTGAAGGAGGTTTGGTGGACCCCGTGACGTCGGCCTGGCTGAGGAGCCCCAGGTCGTACCTCCTCCGTAGAGCTTTGTTACCCAGGACGTTGTACGCCTCGCTGATCTGAGAGAAGTGGAAGGCGGCGTCCTCGCTGCCCGAGTTTTTATCGGGGTGGTACATGAAGGACTGTTTGTAGTACGCCGTCTTGATCTGAGCTTGTGTGGCGTTCGGAGAAACCTCCAGGATGTTGTAGTAAGCATCTTTAGATTTGTATAAGGGAGTCTCCAGGGCTCGGCGTCCCGTCGTGCTCCTGTAACACCTCGTGATGTTCACATGAGCACCGCAAACTCGCCTCAAACAAGGGCAAAGTGTCCCAGTCAAACGGGCGCCGAACCTTATTTCATTAGGGGCCACACGGAGAAGGGGCCACAGGCTACCTGCAATCAAAAGCACAGGAGTTAAAATGACGTCCACATGTCATGACATCCATTTTACAGGTAAATAAGGTGCAGCCCAGGTGCACCAATCATTCCTGCTGATTGAAACTTCATTTAAAAGAGTTCCAGGATCAAGACTCGTCGCCTCACCTGTTTTTACGGTATGCTGAGAGTCTTTCGATCTCTCAAAACATGCAGATGGACCGTATTGTTTCACACTAGCGACACCTGGCGTTTAAATGTAAAACTGCATGTTTCATAGCGATGGCATTTTGCAAAATCATTTATTGAAAACAATTATGAGTCTACATGAGTGTAGTATAAACTCTCACTTGGTCTTATGTTTTTCTGTTATTAAACACTGACATTAATGAGATGGCGTTTGTTTCACATACATTCACAATAAACAGGTACAAAACTGAATGTAAACGTCTTTATTCCTCGCTGTGTTCACTGCGAATCATTTCATAGTATTGTATGTCAATAAAGTAGTAAACGTCACGTGTCATCTTTACTTCTAAATCCTAAATAAAAACAACATTAGATTAGAAATCCTACCGGCTCCTCGGCTGAACAGCAGCCTGACCTCCGCCATGTTCCGCAGAGATCACTGATCAATTAAATCCGTACATGCGCACTACAAAGTGCACACAGAACTTTGTGTCGGATGTACCCTATCTAGTGCACTACTATCACCTATTTAGCGTTATTGGAATATAAACCAACACGTCCTATCAAAACAGCGCTTATAGGAACGACAACAAATCGTAACCAATACAATAAGAGACAGATTTAATGTTAATTTGTTTTCGTGTTTATCTCTAATTCTACAGTCCTAAAAGTAATGTTTCTACACAAGAATGAAATAATTATATCATTCTCTTCTGTACACCTCTTATGTGAACATGATAATGCAGGCATATACTAACGAGTGAATACTGTTATAGTCACAGAGATTGAATCACGAATGCAAGATTTAAATAGACGAGCATTTTAAATATGTTCACATGTTTTTATGCCTTTTATAGTATTTTCTGGGAATCTAGATTCCGAGTTAAAAAGAGGAAAAGAATCAGATCATGGACGAATCGATTCCTTTGTGAATCGCTGATCTCGACCTGCACTTTCGACATCTGAATACACTCACAGTTTCCATTCCATTCCGCATTCCGAACCTTTAAAAACGATATCATCTCATATGGTTCGGATTCTGCACGTTTTTATCGATAAACGGTTAAATTCGGTGTATCAGTAGAAAGTGGGTTAACGTGAGGCGTGTTGAGTGGGCGGGGGAGTGAGGTGTGTTCACACACTGTTGTGATTCAGAATTCTGTGGAGCTAGAACTGAAGCTGCAGATCTTTTAATATTGTTTTTATGGTTGCATCCTGATTCTTTCCTAACATTCGGTCTGATTCTGGAAGCCGGTTTCAGTAGCGTGCTTGCGGGTGCATGCAGCAGAATGGAGCAGCGGAGATCCGGAACGGAGAAGCAGCTCGGCTCTCCCTCAGCACCGCTGCCAGCTCCACTGCTACAGTTAGCACAGCTGCTAGCTCGATGCCCATGGCCGCGGTCTCTGCCCCGGCACGGCTGAGGAGGTTTGGTCCGGAGGGCCGTGTGCTCCCTCAGCCTGCTGTCATGGTGGTGTTCTCGCCTGCGAGGGACTCTGACACCGCGGGAGAGGCGGCTTGTGTTCCCGAGGAGGAGCTCCGGACAGCCGCCATATCCACCCCTAATGGAAACCTGATGAAAACCCTGCGCACATTGAACGCACCTCAGGAGGTAAACGCAGGCGAACAAATGTTTTATTCATCATCATTATTATTTACACAATCACGATTTATTCCGCTTTATGGTTTCAAATAATGCAAAGTAATTCAGACATGGTTCCATATTGGTGTCATTGTGAGTGTTAATATTTAATTTAATAACCGTTCTATTATTGATGTTTTCTTCCTCACTATGAGTAACCGGCATTAAGCTTCTCTTCCCGTTTACCTGCATCTGATTGGCTGTCATGACTGTTACAGTAAATTATGGAATCGATTCTGATTCAACAATGAGTCGATTCTGAAATGTCTGTATCCTGTAAGGTTTTTATTCTTTTGAGTTTTTGTGCTCTTTTGTCAGACAGTGTAACAAGTTTCTTCGAGTTAAATAAGGCCAACATTAGTTGATTTTATTTTATTAAAAAATATACAGCATAAACATTCGCAAATACTGGAATATAAACACAAATGAAATAAATAGCTGCTGGTTTGAAGGGGGCTGCAGGGAATGCTGAAGTTAAAAAATAACATCAGACACTCCAGAATGAACCCAGGTGGCTGCAGATTAAAATGTCGGTTTATTTCCCTGCTGTAGTTCCCTGAGGTGATTCCTCTGAACGTAGGAGGGACGTATTTCACCACCCGTCTGTCCACGCTGCGCCGCTACGAGGACACCATGCTGGCCGCTATGTTCAGTGGACGGCATCACATCCCCAGAGATGCCGAGGCGCGCTACTTCATCGACAGAGACGGAGCATATTTCGGGTGAGACCAGAACATCTGTGCCACTTTTCGTCACGGCACTGACCCGAAGCATAGAGCCAAAACAACACTGTACTGCTTTCTCAGAGCGTTCATGTGAGGCGTGTTTTCCTGATCACAGCGACATCCTGAATTTCCTGCGTGAGGGGGAGCTGCCTCAGAGGGAGCGGGTTCGAGCCGTACACAGAGAGGCTCAGTACTACGCTATAGGCCCGCTGCTGGAACGGCTGGAGGAAACTCAGCCTCTGACCGGGGAGAAGGTTCGACAGGCGTTCCTCGACCTCCTGCCCAACTACAAAGGTACGACTGATGAGCAATAAAGAAGTAACCCCAGCCTAAATAGTTGAATAGAACGTCACACTCGACAGGCTCATTCGAGAGTCTGATCTCTCTGATCTCTCTGTCCTTCAGAGAATCTGGAGCGAATCGTTGAGATCGCCAAGCTGCGCGCCATCCAGCGCAAGGCTCGTTTCGCCAAGCTGAAGATCTGCGTGTACAAGGAGGAGATGCCCATCACGCCGTACGAGCGGCCACTCTTCAACTCGCTGCGCTTCGAGCGCACGGAGAGCGAGGCCAAGCTGTTCGAGCACCACTGCGAGGTGGACGTGACGTTCGGGCCCTGGGAGGCCGTGGCCGACGTGTACGACCTGCTGCACTGCATCGTGGGAGATCTGGCCGAGCGCGGCATCGCCGTGGACCAGCAGTGCATCGGCGTGTGCGACAAACACCTCATCAACCACTACTACTGCAAACGACCCATCTACGAGTTCAAGATCACCTGGTGGTGAGGGACAGGTCTGCTGACATGATGGTTCTTTATGGGAGCCCGTCAGGAGTCACTATGGGCGAAGGGCTTCTGGATAGTGAAGATCTGCTTTCTTTTGAAGCTTCGAACTTTGACTTTTGGGTCTCCTGACCACCGTCAGTGACGGAAGCTAGAAATGAAGGACGGTGGTCACCAAAGAGGTCCTGGTCTTTAGAGAACTTGAGAAGAGAAGTTAAAACCCTCTCTGCACCCTTACCTCAATAATCTATAGATTTAACCCGATGTGCCAAGATACTAATACTGATCCCCAGAAACCAGTCTAGTTACCTTTACAGTCAGGCCCGAAACACACCTGATTCTTCCTCACCTGAGGAGTTTGATGTGAACGGTGTGAATGGTAGAGGACGTGAAGCTCACTGTTTTATTCATCTGCACAAATAAATCATGAAACCGTGCCATATCTACAGCTGCTCGTTCTACCACTCAGATATCAGATCACTGAGTTCCTCAGTCCTGATTTGTGGTGACACACTAATCGGTTGGATCCTTGTAAGGTAACCATAACCTCGGCGTACGTGCGGGTCCTGGAACTTCTAGATCTTACTTAGCTGTGTTTGTGGACTTGTAGGACCCAACAGGAAGGTTCTGGACTGTAGCAGCTCTGGATCTTTCTTTCTGATTGAGGTGTAGCAGATACTGTCTGTGTTTATCCGACGTGATCCTTGTTTCTCCAGATGTGTTTTCTTGGTTTGAGATCACGCCCAGCTTCACAGTGCTCGGGTTCATGTCATTAAATCAACAGAATGAATGTTTTGTGTTGTTCTGTTTCAGCTCATCATCTGGAATCATCTCCAGGATCAGTGTTGTTTAAAAGTTATTAGGTGTTTTCTCTGACTCGAACAGCACCGTTAGTTCTCGTAAAGGTTTTTATTTATTTGATGTTCTGTTCTGTTTTGCACTTTTATTGGAGGATGTTCAGGTTTGGACAGTTAGAATGTCTGGAGTGAATAAATCTAAGACAACAAGTACAAACCCTTGACTGTGTTTCTGATTGGTTATTCATGAAAAATTGTTCTACATTAACCTCGATCTTTTCTTTGTGAGTACTTTGCTGTTGAACTATCAATGCACTTGATTATATCCAGACTCTGGTTCTTCATTTTAATTTCTGAATGTGAAAACTGTGAAGGATGTGAAGATGGTATCAGCAGCAGGTTCGATGCTTTAAACCTGCTAGTTAGATATCCAGAAGAATAACAGTTCTTTAACTGTAAACGCTTTACCCTCCTAACTGCACTGCACAATGTAGTCCATTCTAATGTTCGTACTGCATTACTCTTTCACTGCTGATGTGATGATAATAAACTGTATATTTTGTATTTTAAAAAAAACCTGTGAGCTTATTGTCATGTGTTCACGGGACCCACCGCGACCGCAATTGTTTTACAGAAGCAAATCTGTGCTTCGTTTAAAAAGGCGAGAAACCAGACTCGACTCCCTCGTTCGAGCCATTGATTCCATTAAAAGCTGAATTTCAATAGGAGTCGACTCATCCGTTAGTGGAGTCGGATCAGCAGAAATGACTCGGTCGTGTGTTCATCAGAGTCGCCGCTGTTAAACGTCCGTGTGTTGTTTTGGACTGAAAAGCTATCTGGGACCAAACAGGTAGGCGATTATAAAGCGAATTAATCGAATTTAATTTGTTTAATAATCGATTGCAGAATATTGGAATAGTTTGTGAGATGTGAATGAAGCGAACTGCTTTGTGAAGCTTTGTGAAGATGTGACTGTCTGAGGCGAGGCTAATCGATGTAGCCTGTTAGCCGGAGCTGATCGAGTTGACGCCTTCATGACAGTTGTCGAATAAATGTTAAATAATACGAATTATTTTATACATTCATGTTTGGCTTTGAATCTGAGTGTGCAACAAGCGAGACTTTTCTAAATAATTCATGTTAAATACGCAGTCCTGAATCTTTTAGCCTTTATGTAACAGTGTTCCGTACAGCCCCTACAATTCACCGTGTACTGCAGTCAGTGAATTTTCTATCGAGTTTTATATTTATTATTTTTTTTAAAGTTAGGGTTTCATCCCGGACAAGGTCGTGGTGGTGACGGTGCATTCAACACACCCTCTGCAAGGCTCGGTTACAGAATATCATATCAGTATTAGTGCACTAATCCATCAGGAATGAGAATCGAGGAACGGAAGTGAGCTAAGATAACGTTGATCACTTTAGGGATTTCCTTCTGGGTGACCTTTGGTTTTGCTTCAGTAATCCTTTCAGACTGCGTTATTATGTCCGACTACAGCTGCTGTCCATGTAAATAGGGCAAGTTTGGCTGAACCCCTTAGACCAAGCATTACAACAGAAAATCCAGCAGCTTCCAGCCACAGTGTTTTATGTGCTTAATGTTCTGAACACTGTGTGTGTGTGTGTGTGTGTGTGTGTGTGTGTGTGTGTAGGGAGCTCCAGTGTTGACGGGATGAGTCAGCGGGCGGAGCGGAGGGGGATCCATGTGGACCAGTCCGAACTGCTGTGTAAGAAAGGATGCGGTTACTATGGAAACGCAGCCTGGCAGGGTCTGTGCTCCAAGTGCTGGAGGGAGGAGTACCAGCGGGCCCGTCAGAAACAGATCCAGGAGGACCGGGAACTCGCCGAGAAGTCAGTACGGTACTACACCCGCTTATACTGGACTACACCATGGAGCTGTTTTATAATGTTCTCTTTTGGACCGGGGCAGGTTACAGAGGGAGGAGGACGCCGCCTACGCCAGCACTCACGGCCCCCAGGCTCCGCCCTCCCTCGCCCCCTTCTCCAAGTTCGAGGAGAAGAAGACCAACGAGAAAACTCGTAAAGTCACCACGGTGAAGAAATTCTTCAGTCCGTCCTCACGCACCTCCGCCAAGAAAGGTGAGGAGAACATGCCAACCTCTGGCGCCATTCGGGTGTCATCGGGAAGAAGCATAAAAGTTCACGGCCAGGTGGTGACCACATATTTCAGTCATCTAGTCATCTTATAGAAAAGCATGATTAATAATGAACAATATTTACCCCAGAGAATCACCTGGATGGTAATAAGGTACAGAGTTCATCTCACCTGGTTCTTAAATCTGCACCCCTCACTCACCCCTCACTCACCCCTCACT
>JAYDZF010000016.1:16519805-16532680 GCA_034509105.1 Microcambeva barbata | reverse complement strand
TGGCCTGTTTGTTAAGGAGTGTAACGTTGACATTTCCCAGCACGAGACTGAGGTACAACCTGCATCAGGAATAAGAGGAAAGAGTAAATAAAGGGTTAAACTCTCAAAATGTAATCGTCCGATGGGTTTACACGTGTCTGTAATTTATTATTTACACCTTTTTAAAACATTTTACGTGACATGATTTCATGGTAATTAAATATTGTAAATATAAAAACCTGTGATTTATATTTTTGTTATTTTATCCAAAGCGATTGAGAATGAAGAGTCTTGCTCACTAGTCCAGTAGAACTGTAAATGATCTACATTATACTTTTTATGTGAACAGCATTAATCAGATACTTTTATCCAAAGCTATTTAAAATTATGACTGAATACAAGGGGTTAAGGGCCTTGCTCAAGGGCCTAACAAAGATAACATAACAATGATTGACCAGTAACCTTGTCTAGTACCTTAAGCTCTGAGCTTTATTTATATATTCTAATATTGTTTGTGTTGAGTAGCTGAACCGACACTCCTGTGCTTTATCAGATTACTGTGAATGCTGATGCAGGTCCTGTGTCAACAATGCAGCGGCCATGATCGCCACGCCCAGCACTTCATGTGTAATCAAGGCGTGGTCGTGTCCCCTTTACCCGTTTTTCTTCGGTAAGAAGGCCTCCATCTCAAAAAAAGCGTTCCGTCTGTCTTTCATGGCCTCCTGGATCCCGCCTACGGTCCTCAGTTCGTCCGGGCTTCCTTTCTCCCGACATCTGTGGATGGAGGGAAATATTCTGTGAACCGTCCGTTACTTCGTGTATTACACATGCAGGATTTCTTGAAACGTTTAACCGCCCATCAAAACCCCTTTAGTGTGAGATCAGCCCGACCGACCCTTGGAGTGACGCCGACAGATCCTTCAGCCGTTTCTTCTGTCGTGCAATAGAAGCCGAGCAGCTGTCCTGCAGTTTGGAAACTTCCTCCAGCTTCTGTTTGTAGAGCCGATGGGTCTCCTAAAAACAAGGACGGGCTGTTTTACATTCAGTTCAGATCGAAACGGATTTAGAAGCTTGCTCTGGTCAGAAGCATTTGGGAGAAAACCGGAGCGCCTGGAGGAAACCTACACTCAGGGAGAACATGACTCGATGGGTTGGGGGATTGAACCCAGGAGCTTCTCTGGGTTGCACAAATGCACAAGAAAATGAAGAAGAGTTTGGTAGGAAAAATCTGCAGGTCTGAAGGATGGTGTTATTTAAACGTTTTATTAAAGCTTAGTTAATAAGGTTAATAAATGTCGATGGTAAATCAGAAGATGGTAAATCACAAGAAGGTCCTGAGTTCGATTCCCATGTAAAGCAATCCCGCTTCCTTTCTGTGTTGAGTTTGCATATTCCCCCCATGACTGTGTGGGTTTCCCCTGGGCGCTCCGGTTTCCTTCCACAACACATAGTTCAATCTAAACAAAACTTGAGCTCACCATCAAATACTGAAAAAGTAAATGCATATTTCACACATGAATACAAATGTATTTAT
This sequence comes from Microcambeva barbata, assembly GCA_034509105.1. Lineage (NCBI taxonomy): Eukaryota > Metazoa > Chordata > Actinopteri > Siluriformes > Trichomycteridae > Microcambeva > Microcambeva barbata. The sequence goes on along the minus strand of JAYDZF010000016.1, from coordinate 16,531,167 downwards.
TATTTGCATCTGCACATGAATCTACATCATACACACACCTCATACCTTATTAAAAAGTAAACATCTCGCTATAACTCTTTACGCGTGATTATTTGTATATAGACATAATATCAGTAATATTTGTAGATGCACCAAGGTTATCTGGTAGTTGCGAACTAATTTGCAATTTAATTAAACACATTAAAACACACGAATACAACGTTTATGGTGTTTTCGTTTTGTCATATTAGTTCTGAGCCACCGCTGCTAATTAGCATGTTAGCTCGCGTCGCTATTCTTCTTTGTTGTTCCGGGTAAATTAAATAAGTAAATAAAAATACTCACCTGTATCTGTTGATAATTTTTTTCGAGCTCTTCCCATTCCTGTAAACATTCTGCCGGCGAGTTTGGGTTAAATAACATACCGGTTAGCTGTTAGCTGTTTACGTTAGCCTGTCTGACAGAAACAACGGTTTAATTCTTCACTTCTCTCAGAATACTTTTTGATAGACGTTATCTTACAGGAACACTCGGGCTGTGTTCCAAATTGCGCAAAACTTTGCTACAAAGTCATCTAACTCGGTTCACTTACGAATGACGCATGTGTTATTTTGGCATACTTAGTAGTCCCCTCTATGCTGTATTGGACGCACACCAGAAACTCCCGTACTCGTGGGTCAATATCAAATATATTCATATTAGATATTTAGTGAAATATAGAGTACATAATGTACGGGCTATCTAGTGCCCTAACTAAGGAATATGATGCTGTTTGGGATGCGACCTACGACTCGTTCCCCACCCTGTTATTCCTCGAAGTTCTGTTGTACATGATATAATGATCTATTTTCTTCTCGTACTGTACACTGCCAAGATGAATTTAACCTCTGTGTACAACTGATTGCAAAGCTTAATGTAAGGTTCGCTGTATGGCCAAAAGTATTTGGAGACCTATCAAAAACAAACTCGGTGATATAAACCCTTTATAACTAAAGGGTTTAAGGCCGTAACTAGAAGAAAGTGATAGAAGCATTCTTTCTATGTGAAGTTTGCATGTTCTCCCTGTGTACTACGTTACTTACAATTGCCCTAAGTGTGAGAGTCTAAGTGTGTGACCAGAATAAAGTTGTTTAATAAACGAGTGAATGTACGGGTCAATCGTGTTTCAAACGGCATTTTGCTCCCTACTCTGTCATTACAAGTGCCCTATATGTGCTACTTCTCGAAAAACTAAAAGCTTGGGCGTGAGAAACAGTCCACTAGAAATAGTGCACTACTTAGTAAACAGCGTGTCGTTTGTGATGTGCTGGTCCCTGATGCAGCAAATCAGAACGCGCCATTGTTTCACGTGTTTTCAGATCGCGATCTGATTGGCTAAGAGGGATGTCCGGGGTATTTTTTAAAACCCCGAGAAAGGCTGCAAGAAGCTGGAATGACGTTCAGGGTATGTAAAGTTTTCATTTAAAATCAATTTATTATACATTTTATATTTTCGCATATAGTCGACATTAACTTTTTAGGTTTGCACGTTATAACTTTTATCAATCTGATCAAATATTCTGATGAAACATAAATGAATTCATGTGTTGATATGGTTAATGTACGTGGAATTAAGCGGTCCACAAATTATTCATGATTATAAATATTAAATTATAATATTAAATATAAAGATATAATATACATATTATGATGATTGTAAGTGATTATAAACGTTGTTGTACATGGTCTGATGTTATGACGTAATTATCAGCAGGACGACGCGGTTAAATGCGATAGACTGGTGCGTTTATTATATTTTTATATTTTTTAGCAGTTGAGAGCCTTCCAGAGGAACCGTAAAAAGAATGGCAGCAGTCGACGCTGGGCCATTAAGGCCAAGAAGTCAGTGAGATCGGCATCGGAGAGTCGAGTAAATATGTGAGTATAAGTGTGCTGTGTTAAACTGTACAGGGTACTGTCTTGTGTGTGTGTGTGTGTGTGTGTGTCGGGGTGGGCACAGAGCAAGGGAGATGAAGGACCAGAATAGCTTAATGTGCAAATCTTGTGTGTCTCTTTTTTTATCTTCATGATTTTAGTCAAGAGACCCAAAATGACCCAGCCGAGACAGAGCTGGTGGTGAAGACGAGTTGCTGCTCCTCCTCGGGCGGTGGGTTCTGGTTCAGTTCAGTGAGAAACATCCTGCAGCGATGCCAGCACGGCGTCTCTCAGGTACGATCTCGAGTCCCGAGTCTGTGGCATGCTTTAAACTACCGGCCATGAAATCTCATGTAGTTGTTTTGTTTAAAGGTCTGGACAGGCGTTTGTAGCTTCTTCTTTTTTTGGAGAGTGTATGCTCAGAGAGTGGAGGTTCTTCACCGGAGACTGGAGGAACTTCAAAGCGAACTACGTCTGCTTCAATCTAACGGTTTGGTTAGTAAAATGAAAGCCTACTTGTGTTATTACAACCTTTAGATTTGAGGTAAAGGTGTACCTGAAACACTTGATTTTACAGGATTCCTTAAAACTGCTCCAATTACGACCTCTGCTGGCCGATCGATAAAAAATTAAAGTGTGTGTGTGTGTGTGTTACAGATGTCTCATAGGTGTAAATGCAATTGCGGACAGGCTGGCGATGAGAAACTACCACAGCAGGGTCAGCTCAGCTCTGTCGCTTCTCATTTAGTACTTCCTCCTCCACCACCACCACCACCTCCTCCACCTCCTCCTCCTCCTCCTCCTCCTCCAGCACCGACCATCAAAGCTCCAGAAAAGCTTCCTGTAATTACTAAAAAGAGAACACAGTCTTCATTACAGGTGCCTGATCATTTCAGTATTGTAACACAGCTTTGATGACTTTAAATTATTACAGCGGGGCATGATTGACAAACATCCAAGTAAGTTAGGGTGCAGTGGCCAGATAGAAATATTGACCCTAAAACAGTTTTCTAGCAAGCCATTTTGTGTGTTGCTTGGGTTGCATGAAATAGTTAAATTCCTGATCCAAAATATTCATATTCTGGATTTTTGAAAAGTTTAAATATGAGTCAAACTCCATCCTTGATTTTCCCAGAAGAAGCCTGATGGATGTGCTGTGACTCTGAAGGATCTTCAGACTGTGCAGCTCAGAAAGGTTTCCACTCATCGTAAGGTTCGGGTAAGTAAATATTTTTACTTTATGACCTTGTCATTGTTATATACTGAACATAGCACGTTTGTAAGATTGTTTGAGAGTCCTGTGGTGCTTTCCTGCAGTCTCCGGACCGGAGAAGATCCCCCATGATCACACTGGTGGATTTACAGAAGGTTCGTTTGAGACGGACTCAGTTCAGCTTCACATCACCGACCAGACGAGGCTTCGGGACGTGAGTTTGTAAACTTTATTCCTGATCCGGCTCAAGAATCGGATTCAAAACTGAACTCAGATCATTCCTCTAACTGAACGGTGGGGAGAAGATTATGTCTAACCATCCTAATCTCAAGCCGACCTTGAAAAGCCCTGAAAGCTCTTTTAGTGTCTCATCTAGTCATTTCCAGGCACTGTAATGTCAGCACAATAAAATGAACCCAAGCATGTTAAGTATTTTTTTAAAAGGACAATTTGAAGTGCTTATGTTTGTATCTTGAAGGTCCCCAAGTCCCATGAAGCTTCACTTACAGCTTAGGAAAGTCCGGTAAGATCATCTGGATTTATTTATTGCACAGGTACAGATACCTGAGCACAGTTTAGAATCCATTCCTCGAGAAATAATGTGTGTTTATCTCTCAGTACTTCAGGAAACACGCCGCTGTGTAATAAAGAAAACATCATGAAGGAATAATTTTGGAAATTCATCAGCAGGTGAGCAGCACTGTTAAGAATCTAATGTGATCATAAACTGTTCACACTGCAGGTTTAAAGAGTCACTATAGCCTAGGTTAAACACACACACACCGGCCTGCATGAAACCAATCATGTCTGTGGAGATGCCCAGCCGGCCGATACTGCCACCAGGATTCTATCCCTGATCTCAGCAGTGGTGGGCTTGTGTTACAGAACTATGCGACCTGTAGTGTGAAAGTAGCCAAAATATCAAAAACTTTTTTTCATTTCCTGCATGAAATAAGTATTTATAGATTTTTCTTTTCTTTGATTTCAGGTGTTTCCAGACCCAATCATAACCACTGAAGCCGGTTTAACGTTCACTTGTGGACTGTTGCACATTTGACTTGCTTTGTTCTGCACTGAACTGCAGTTTAATATGTTTAAAACTTTGTTTTTGATGTATTTTGATCTTTTGCTTTAAATGTATATTATTAATGTGAGTGTCTGGGTGAAACTGAGGATTTTAATGCAATGTAAAAATCACATTTTATATCTTTTATAATGTCGTGTGTTTTGAAGCTTTGTGTGTGTGTTTTATAAATGTTTTAAATGGTGTTTGCAGTATTACAAAGTTTGCTTTGTTTTGTATTTGTTTGATGGGACAGGGAGTTAAAGTGGTGGTCAGAAGGTCGCTGGTTCAATTACCCATCAGTTACTCGGTTTATATTAATCACTAATTTTGAATAAAACAGCTAAACGCTGTTAATGTCAGTTCATTGTTTTACTTTTTACAGAATGTGTAAAACTGCTCATCAGAATAAAAGTCATAATTTAAGCAACAACAAAATACTATTATGACAGTAAGTAAAAGTAATAAGTAAAAATATACACTGTATTAATAATCAATGTTATTAATTAAAAAGTTTAATTTTAAGGTTTACGGTTATTTTTTACCTATATTTAATATTAAAATATTATATTTAAATAAAATTTACGCCGTAATTAGTTTAACTTTAATGACTGAATAATTTATACGCTTTTGTTGGTTTTGAGTCCGGAACCGTTCGTGTAGCTGCGCGGTTTCCTCACGGTGACATTTGCTTGACGCTAAACACGCCCAGTGGAGCCAGAATGGCGCTTCCTGTGAGCATCAGCTCGTTATTACAGTCCGAATTAATAGAAGATTCTTTATATAAAGATGAGGGCGTTTGTGTTTTGGGGATTTTTGGGAAAAGTGCTTTGCAGTCCGGGTGCACTAAGGAGACTCTGGTGAACGTCTTGGCGGATAAATGCGTGTTTACTGGGTTCGGAGTGAGAGGTGAGCCGGACGGTTCTGATGTCGGTGCTTCTATTAAAGCTCATTACAGTCAGGAGAACCGGGTTCTGTATTTGGTTCTCACTTCGGTTCTGGATAACAGACAGCTTCTCCGAGCTTGTGAGTCGTTATCAGCTGGACTGGCTCATGCAGAAGCACAAGAATTTTGGAAAGGAGCTGAGAAGGATCATTGTTTACAACTGCTCTTCATGTTCTCGGTTTGCCATGTGTTGCTCCTGGTTCATCCCACCTGCTCATTCGATGTGACCTATGACCGCCTCTTCCGTGCCCTGGATGCCCTGCGCCAAAAAGCCCTACCTTTACTCCGAGGTGCCATAAAGGACTCCCCAGTGTCGAAGGAATGGAAGGCGAACTGCAGGCCTTGCCCCCCTCGCTTGCTGTTCGTGTTCCAGATGAATGGAGCGCTCCGGGTGGGCGGGAACGGTAATGATCCCACCGGGGCCGACAGGCCCAAGAAACACTCCCCGAGGAGACGCCTGCAGCACGCCTTGGAGGACCAGATCTACCGGATCTTCCGCAAGAGTCGGGTCCTCACCAACCAGAGCAGCAACTGCCTGTTCACCGTGCCGTCCAACCAGGCTTTCGTCTACGTGGTCCCGGGGCCCGAGGAAGACCCCGTCGGCTCCCTGCTCTGCCATCTGAGGGCCAACTGCGCCCTTCGTGACTCAGACCCGAGCACACCTGCACCCGGGCAGAGGCGCTACCAGCAGATGCGCCACTCCACCCGGCAGCCGTCGTTCACCCTGGACGGGCTGCCGTCTCCGGGCGGTCAGCTGGTGGACTGCACCCTGAAGGAGTTCCTGTGGCAGCACGTCGATCTGGTCCTAAACAAGAAAGGTTTCGACGACAGCGTGGGACGCAACCCGCAGCCGGCTCACTTCGAGCTGCCCACCTACTCCAAGTGGGCGCACGTCGCCTCCAAGCTGTACCGCGTCATGACGGAGACCGGCGACGACGAGGCCTCTCTGAAGGTCCAGGGCCAGCTCAAGGTGCTCGAAGGCTTCCTGGACGCCGACGCCAAGTTCTCCGAGAACAGATGTCAGAAGGCGCTGCCACTGGCGCACAGCGCGTACCAGTCCAACCTCCCGCACAACTACACCACCACGGTGCACAAGAACCAGCTGGCGCAGGCTCTGCGGGTCTACAGCCAGCACGCCCGGGGCGTGGCGTTCCAGCGCTACGCCCTGCAGCTTCACGAGGACTGCTACAAGTTCTGGAGTAACGGGCACCAGCTGTGTGAGGAGCGCAGCCTCACCGACCAGCACTGCGTACACAAGTTTCACCTGCTGCCCAAAGCAGGTAAACCCGCCGTACTAGGGGTACGACTAATAAAAAAATAGTCCGTGGCTTGTGGGTACAGGTTACCAAACTGCTTCTTTATTGCGACAGGAGAGAAGCCGGACCTGGACCACAACCCTCCCATCCTCTACCATAACAGCAGGGGGCGCTCTACGAGTTCTTGTAACTGTGGGAGGAAGCAGGCACCCCGAGAGGATCCGTTCGACATCCTTTCTGCCAACTACGACTTCTACCTGGTCTGTAACCGATCTTTAAATAATAAGTGAACTTAAGGAACAAAGATAAAGAGTTCGTATTAATAAACTCTCGTCCATTAAGGCGATAAATAAAATCAGCGTAATGATTTGTCTTTTTGTCCTTCTTTAATAAAGATGCTGGAGGAGAAGTGCTGCAGTAAACTGGACAGGATAAACTTCCCGGTGTTTCAGGCCAGCACGCCGGACCCGGCGCCCGCCTCTGATGAGGGCACCAGACCCCAGGAGGCTCCTGCATCCGAAGCCGAGCGCCTGAAAGAGAAAGAAACCATAACGAACACTCCCGGGGAGAGCACGAGTCTGAGCCTGGCGCTCAGCCTGGGGCAGTCCACCGGCAGCCTGGGGCCCTACGGGGACGGCGCCGAGGGCCACGAGAAGAGGCCGAGCGTGGACAGACAGGCGTCCACGGTGGAGTACCTGCCCGGGATGCTCCACTCAGGATGTCCCAAAGGACTCCTCCCCAAATTCTCCAGCTGGTCCCTGGTCAAGCTCGGCTCAGCCAAAGCTTATAACAGCCTGGTGGGTCTGGAGCAGCCGGGGTTCCTCCCGGGTTCGGGGTTCCTCCTGCCGTGGGACGTGGTGATCCGGAGCCGCTCGGAGGACGACGCCGGCCTGACGGAGATCCTCGAGGGCGGGGCTTCGTCGTGGCCGGCTCCCAACAAAGTCCCGAGCGGGAAACGCGGCTCCGTGGGGATAGGGCGCGGCCGGAGGCGGGACGACGTCGCTCGAGTGTACGTGGGCTTCGAGTACGAGGACGGCAGAGGCAGGCGCTTCCTCAGCTCGGGGCCCGATAAGGTAGTGAAGGTTCTCGGGCAGGGCGGGGCCAAGGAGCCGGCCACGCGGGCCCTGAACTCGGACATGCCTCTGTACATCCCGTCGCCCGCCCAGGGTCGAGGGCTCAAACCTCACTACGCTCAGCTGATCCGCCTGTTCGTGGTGGTCCCTGATGCCCCGATCGAGATCACGCTCTGTCCACAGGTACGGTTCAGGAAGAAATCGCTGTTTACACTCTTTAAATAAATAAAAGAAATCTTTTACAGTCTTTTAAATTACTTGCATGCTTAATAAAATCCTATTTTTTTTTACAATGAATATAAATGCTTACCCTTAATATAACCAAAAGAATTTTTTAAGAAATCACAATTCTTTCCACTCTTTCAAAAAAGTAAATAAATATAAATAAAATTAAATAATAAATATTCTTTCCGTCTCTGAACAGATTCAGCCGGGCGCCCCGCCATGTCCAGTTTTCCACCCCGAGCAGGCGGAGGTCGTGCTGCCCCCCGATGGGACGTGGGTGCTACGACTCCCGTACTCTTACGTGACGGACCGCGGGCCGTGCTACCCCCCTAAAGAGAACCAACCCCTGGGCAACTTCAGAGTGCTGAAGGGCATTTTACGTGCCACCACTGCCAGCTCCCCCGGCCAGTGATGCCCCCTCCCTACGGCACTTTAGTCGGGACGTTTTCTTCATGCTGGGGTTCGTGATTCAGGCTCAGGTGTAAAGATTTCATTCAGAGGTTTCAAGGTGTGATGATCATACCTGCTCATGTAAATGATGTTTCTCTTTGGCAATAAATACGGTTGTTGCTGAAACGCTTTTATTTTTAACGTTTTTATTTTACAGGCTAAATTACAAGGAAATGTCAAGCTCAGGTGTGAAGCCTTACCTGTCTGTGTGATGTTTAACATGTTCTCTGTCTTTGCATGGGTCTCTTCTGGATATTAAAGAAGATTAGTGAGATGTTTGATTACCTTTTCTATATTCTCTAGACCAGTGGTCCCCTAGTGGAGGACATAACACTACTGTTCACAAATGATTGAAAATGAGGGGGTGTTTTTTCACTACAAAAAGTCAGTGCTCCCACCTAGTGGTGATAGGAAACAATGTTACCTGAAATCTTTTTAAAATGGAAGCAGTTTTCCCAGACAAAACTAACCCAATTGTGTATATGTTGTCATTTATTTTAATAAAACTCAGCTAGATCAGTATCTCTGTGGATCCCAGTTTGGATATACTGGAAACTTCAAACTTAAAAGCAACCTGGTCGGGTTCACGGTGGGTGCTGAAACATCACGTAGCTACTACACAACGTGATTAAACATGTCATTGTGTATTATTAAATATATTTAAACCCATTCTTTTACTCATTAATAGATTATTTTCGAGGTTTTATCGTTTAAGTCCGACATTCATCAAGTTAGCGACTCCGTGAACGAGTTCTCTTACGTTGTGTGAGCGCACGCCCATTGGCTCGTTTGGTTTCCGCATTAACCAATCACATTGTTGTTGCTAAGCCTCCTGTGCGATTTGATTGGTCGGTCGGGCTGCCACTCAAACTGGAGGCGGACCGATGATGCCGCCACCGTGCAGTATATATTCCGAGGTTCTCTCAGCTGTGCGGGAAAATGGGGCATCGAGCGCAAGTTCGCCTCGGGGGATTTTCCCGCCAAAACTGCGCCTGAATCCGGTACTCGGTGAAGATCGCGGGTCGAGAGGCTCAAAACTTCTCCATCCTACGGTAACTTAAGCTCTGCTCTCGGTGTTATTAGGTGGATTGTCCGGGTTGCTATGATGCATTAGTTTAGTATGCATTAAAGTTTTGCAGGGTTCGAATCCCCGGCAGGGCGTTTGGCATGTTCTCCATGTGTCCCTGTGGGTTTCCGTCAGGGCTCCGGATCCCCCACAGTCCAAAGATGTGCAGTCAGGACACCTGGTGCTACTGGAAACTGTCCTCTAAGTGTGTTTGTTCACAGTGGGTCTGGCTTACTTCAGAATGACACACAGACAGGTGACTCCGATCCGTCATGCATGTATGTGGACGCCCGACCGGTCGATAGCACCGCTGGGGATTCGAACCCTCCACCTAAAAAGTTGTTTATAAACTCAAGACAGAATAGATCACATTCCTCCATATCAGATGTGGTTCCTGAACAACCTGGTGATAGGACATCTTTTTGGATCGGTCTGAACCTGCCTCAGGTGCCTCGCTCAGACTTCACCACGGCCCTCACCTGTGTCCTCCACTGCTTCCCCTGCGAGCCGTCCTGGAAGCGGCCGTGCCTGCTCCGCCCCCGCGCCGTCTCGCCCGCCGCCATGACGCGCTCCAAGACCTTCCAGGCCTACCTGCCCACCTGCCATCGAACCTACAGCTGCGTCCACTGCAGGGCTCACCTGGCCAACCACGACGAGCTCATCTCCAAGGTCGGCACCGCCCAGTGAACACAGAACACTGATTCGGGAGTCGTTCACCGAAGAATGGTTTTCTAAACGTTTTCAGAAGGTTACTTATGTACCCTACACTGGTCGATTTGTAGTATCGTGGATCGTTATTGGTGATATATCGCCCAGCCCTAGTGCATGGTGTCTGACAAATTAATAAATAAAATAGAATAGATTTTAATAGACTAGACAAGCGGTACCTAGTGGTTAAAGTACTAGACCAGTGATCCGAAGGTCACCAGTTCAAACCCCACCACTGCTGGGTTGCTGCCGTTGGGCCCTTGAGCGAGGCCCTGTAAGTCACTTCAGATAAAGGCGTCTGATCAATGCTGAAAATCTGATATTATGTCCGTATATTTTATACATGACCCTCATACACCGTGTGTGTGTGTGTGTGTTTATCTGAGCTCCCTGTACTCAGCAGAATGTAGGTCAGTGGGACACGCCCGGCCTCCTAAACCTTCCTAATCCGTTTCATGGCGGATTAAACGAAGCCGCTCTGGCTTTAATTGGCATCACAGCGATGGCTAATCACCGACGTCCGGGATTAGCTGTACCGATGGCTTAGCCGTTGAGTACTACGCCGACTTCCTGTAGTACTGATGGTTAGGGTTACAGGTCCGTCACAGAAAGGACCCTGGAGGTCGATACCCCCAGCCACTAGTACACTTATTATTCCATGATTATTATTAGTCTGTGTCAGTACAACACAACGCTGCTTATAATCTTTTACTGGTTTTTATATTTTATAGTCTTTTCAAGGAAGTCGAGGCAGAGCGTACCTGTTCAACTCAGTGTAAGTTCACACCTCCGTTCACCTTCTATTCACCCTCCAGCGTCGCCGTCATTAAAAAGCCCACAAACACCAGACACTGTACCTGTACCGTGTCTCCATCCCTCAGGGTGAATGTCGGGTGTGGCCCGGCGGAGGAGAGGGTGCTGCTCACGGGCCTTCACGCCGTAGCGGACATCTACTGTGAGAACTGTAAAACCACATTAGGATGGAAATATGTGAGTCCTTGATGATGATCTCACCAAGTGCAAAACACACACAGTGTAGATTACAGGACAGCGGCGGTGGGAACTAAAATCAGTCTGAAGGACACACCATACTGAGTCCAGCGTGCTGTAGTATGCAGTATATATACACACTGTAGTATGCAGTATATACAGAGTGTAGTATGCAGTATGTATATTGAGTGTAGTATGCAGTATGTATAGTGTAGTATGCAGTATGTATATTGAGTGTAGTATGCAGTATGTGTAGTATGCAGTATGTATATTGAGTGTAGTATGCAGTATGTATATTGAGTGTAGTATGCAGTATGTGTAGTATGCAGTATGTATACAGAGTGTAGTATGCAGTATATATACAGAGTGTAGTATGCAGTATATATACAGAGTGTAGTATGCAGTATATATACAGAGTGTAGTATGCAGTATGTATACAGAGTGTAGTATGCAGTATGTATACAGAGTGTAGTATGCAG
>JAYDZF010000016.1:15494828-15505125 GCA_034509105.1 Microcambeva barbata | reverse complement strand
TGTGTTTTCACAGCTAGCCGCTGCACAAACAGTTTAAATACCGGTCACTGTCGGGGTGGGTCTGAACCACTGGGCGAAAGGTGGTAAACACAATGATCAGGGAGATTATACATCACTCTCACACACACACACACACACACACACACACACACACACACACACACACACACACACACGTCGGGTGATCTTTAGTTTCTCCAGTCAGTCTGACTTCATGTTTTTTGTACCCACACAGAAACGTGGAGACGGAAAGGGAATCGAACCCATAAGCTTAGCGCTGTGTGGTGACGGTGCTACCCACCGGGCCACCTTGCTGCCCTGAATTATTTTTCTGTGTGATGTTGGCATGTTCTCCTCGTGTCTGTGGGTTTCCTCCAGGAGCTCTGGTTTCCTAACACAGTCCAAAAACATGTAACCAGGTTCATTATACACTGAGCTGTCCTATCCGTGTGTGTGTGTGTGCACCCTGTGATGGACTGGCACCTTGCCCAGGGTGTTTCTGTGTGCATCGCACCCATTGAAACGCTGGTAGAGGCTCCAGCACCCTCTGCACCCCTATTTGAGGGGGGTGGGGGTCGAGAACTTCCTAACTCTTGACTTTGTGTCTCTCTGTAGTCGCTCACCAACGGCCTTGTGAACTCCGAGAGGTACGACGTTCCCCCCCAGCACCATTCCCCCCCACCACCCGGCCTGACCAGCAGCACCCAGAGGTGAGTCTGACCACCCTTTCCAAGAGAGTCCGATTTTTTCATTTCTTCCCTATCGGAGGGCATCAAAGGAGGGTGTATTGTTCACCTGACACACCCGCTCTATGGCAGGGCTTAAAAATCTTTTGTTTTTGTCCCACCTCACTACTTCTGTCAGCACGTGTTTATAACTCTAGATGCAATGCAGTGCAATACCTTAACTGACCACAGTTTAACGTGAGATATTGGGTAGAAGAGGGGGGCGCTGTGGAGACGCTGTCAACACGGATGGATCAGCGGTTTGGATTGATGGAAAAATGTGCAAGATTTGTGATTGTTTTGTAATAAATTTGGGGGCTTAAATAGAAATATCGTTTTCTAAAGCAACTGGAATACAAACGGACGCTTTCAAAAGTGTGACTGACTGGTTATTCCTAGTTTTTTTTTCACGTTTGGGTCTTCTTAATATTAAGACCTGATTTGTGCAACATGTGTGAATGAAACAGGCACGGAGGCATAGAACGAGTTGGAGGCTGTGTGTGTGTGTGTGTGTGTGTGTGTGTGTGATTTACTAGTTGACGGCTGAAGTACAGCTGTGCAGGGACTCTGTTGGCTCCGTGCACAGAGGAGTCTTTATAACGAGTAACAAACTGTAGATTCTTCTCATTATTTTCATTAAATATGTCCAGTAAATAAATAAATAAATAAATATTAAAGTTTTATTGGATTTAACAGATTGCAGATCCCAATGAAGGTGGAAAAAGTTCATACGTCTCAAAACCTGGCATTGTAACGGGTGTGTTGACTTTTTATAGCCACTATAAAAGCGTGTGTGTGTGTGTGTATAATATAAAACATCAGGTTTTTGTATATAAATGTACGTATGTTTAACACACACACACACACACACCTTTTTGAACCCTTGTGTTATTTTCCACCCTGGTGGAAAAACATGCGCTGAGAAGCTCGCTGCTATTTATTCTTACTCACTCCTTTCACACAGAATTAAAATAATTCCACCATGGTGGAAAATCTAACTTCATGTCTCGACCTTAACGAGAACTCGGCGTTCCGGTTCATGCCGCCGTGTCGGGCCGCTCTGACCAGCGCACCCTGCTGGACACGGGAGTAATAGCAGCACGCGACGAGAGCTGAGCCCGAGTTCTAGGTTAACAATCTCATTTCATCAAACCAAAGCAATTCCTGGTGTGTTTGAGTTCTGAAATCATGGCTGTCGATCTGGAATTATTCCAGCAGTAGACACACACACACACACACACACACACACACACACACACACACACACACACACACACACACACACACACACTTTTGAACAGAGCTCTTCACTTTATACAGTACAATAGACTACAGTGGGATCAGGAAAAGTCTAAGCTTCTTGATTTGAGACTTGGCACCACCCTAGCCACTGGGAGGCACAAATCAGTGCATTGTAAAGCCTGGATAAATAGGAAGGGTTGTGTCGGATAATGCCAAATCAATGGCGGCATTTAAAAAAAACGTTCCTGTAGAACTGCACACATTTTATCTAATGCACAGCGACAGGGTTGTATATGGTTCTTTTACACTAAAAAAGACAAATACAATAAAAAAATGTTTAAATAATATATTAAAACCTTTTGAAAAAGTCGTGTCGCTTAGGGAAGTGTAGCGTCCAGCTGAGGAAACTGGCGGTTTGGCACCCTAATGTCCTCTGTTTACATCTCACGGGTACGAACGTCACGACAAGGCATCGAGGTTCATAGATTTATAAGGTATTAAGTGTGATGGAGGGTGTGTGTTCATATCCAGGCTGTTAATCCCGGAGCACCCATCAGGTCATCACGCTCACCCTCCAGGTGTTGTTGGAAGTTGGCATTCAGTGAGGCAGCGTGATCCCGGCACCCGCCAGATGTTGCGTTTAGCTGTCGGGAGGGTGAAGCCAGAGCCGATTCAGCGCGTGCCGGGGATCCCTGACTGCGCTAATTAGAAGCGTATGAAATGTTAGCGTTTGAGGGCTAATCTGAGGCACAGATGCTGGGGTAAATGTTAATCCAGGGGCCTCGGCGGTACCGGTGTGGAAGCTGTGAAGAAAGAGTACAACCTGTACCCACTGGGCTGTGTGTGTGTGTGTTTGTGTGTGTTATGTAACACTGAAGCAGATCGTTGTGCTGCTCAGTTACGGATGCTAATTTTGCTGCCATGCCCACGGTGCCACTCTTTGGGGAGGTGGAACCGAAGCTGTCGGCCGGAGGCAGAGATAATGAAGAGTTTGCTCCGCACCGCCTGGGCGGCTTCCATTAAATACCCAACCTACCGTGTCTCATCGGGCGTCCCATGACACTCCTCTCTGAAGCCTGCTTCATTTAGGATGAACAGTTTATTTATTTATTATTTTATTAATAATAATACTGATTTTCAGGGCTGCAATATAGACTTGCGCCAATGTACGTGGTTTAAAGATGGCTCACACACACACAAAATTGGATTAAAAAAGGAGATGATTGTTTTCTATTAGTAAATCCTGTCTGTGTGTGTGTGTGTGTGTGTGCGCATTGTAGGTTTTCGAACCCCTTCAGTGGTACGTTCCCCGAGCGATCTCGAACAGCCGAGAGGCCGGAGGACGAGTATCAGATTCCTTCATCTCACCCTGTATGTGTAACACAGCCTCCCCTCTGCATCTCTGTTCGCATTCCTAACAGGTACACACACACACACTCGTATGATCCAATGGTCCATTGTAAAAACCTGTAACGATGGAAAATCATCTCTGACCATTCTAATGAACATGGTGTTTGTTCGTCTGCAGGAGTCTGGAGAACGGCCTGTCTGATTTCAACTCAGAAGGGAAGAAGTCGAGACCTCCGGAGAACAGTAAGACCCTCGTAGAGCTGTATGCATGATTTGCAGACCCCTGGCCAAACGAAATAGTATAATTATGATTGATTTAAGTTTTTTATAATTTTATGCCCTTTTCTCTACATATTTAGCATAGTCAGTCCCTTGATTGCGTCAGAGGAGGGCGTATTTGCTGCTCACGCCTCCAATACGTGCAATCAGATCTCTTCTTTCTATCAAAACATCATAAACATCGAAAACCAGAATTTTTTTTTTTACTCCAGATGTGTTTACTACATTTCTCTGGCTCGGAGTGTCTAAACTGTAAACTTTCTTCATTGGTCATGCTCAGGTCTGTGTGTGTTTGGTCCTGTGTGTGTGTCTGTGTGTGTGTATGTGTTAGTTTTTCACTGCTCTACTTGAACCAGCAGTGTGTATCGTTCGTGTGTATCACCTCATGTTCGTGTGTGTTCGGTCCTGTATATGTGTATGTGTGTGTGTTAGTTTTTCACTGTTCTACGTGAACCAGCAGTGTGTATCATTCGTGTGTATCACCTCGTGTGTGTGTGTGTTAGTTTTTCACTGCTCTACTTGAACCAGCAGTGTGTATCGTTCGTGTGTATCACCTCATGTTCGTGTGTGTTCGGTCCTGTATGTGTGTGTGTTAGTTTTTCACTGCTCTACTTGAACCAGCAGTGTGTACAAATCGAGTGTATCTCCTCATGTTCGTGTGTGTTCGGTCCTGTATGTGTATGTGTGTGTGTTAGTTTTTCACTGCTCTACGTGGACCACTAGTGTGTATCGTTCGTGTGTATCAGTAATTGTTGACATGCGTCCTTTATGCTGTTATGCTCTTCAGGTGGGTTCGACCCCGGCATGTCATTTTTAAGTACGGTACCCGCCGCACACTGCCTGCTCCACAACAACAGGACACCGTCAGACTACGACATCCTCCTGCCCCCACAAGGTAGCCCAGGGCCAGGCTCCTCTTGTGCACTAGTCTTATTGTTGTGTTTTGAACGTGCCCGTGTGACGCTCTGACGTGGTGATGCTTTTATCGTCTACATTACACCGATGTGGCCGGTTTTAAACCAGACCGCATTAGGAGAGCAGGAACGAGCTCGTCTGCTAATGCGCCCTCATTAATATTTTGTTGGGTAATTTGCAGATCAAAGGAATCTAATAGTTCATCTGCTCATCTCCGTTCCTCATGAAATTTTCATTTGAGGTCTCTCACAAATGATCTCGGTGCAGAAACTAATAAACACATCCTGATCTAGTTTTAGGTTCCCACACTGAGGTTACCTCCTCCTATCAGACACAGCTTTCCAGACTTCACTTCCTCTCCCATGTGACGTTCCAACTCCTGTACAGGAGCCTGAACCACTATCAGAAATCTCATATCACGGCGTATCACAGAAAATGATGGCAGACCGAGTCGAGCACTGACATGATTATGAACTGCACATCATTTCACACCCACTCATTGTGTTCACAGCATTTATAACAGGAAGTAGAAATGGACCCATTTATTTTTATTTGTTTCGTTTCATAATTTTAATGTTTTGTTCAAGAATCACGTTTACATTTGAGGCATTAAGCAGACGTCTTTATACAAAGATGTCTGACTTTACAGTTATTGCATACAGTCTGAGCAATTGAGGTCTTGGTGCCTTGATCAAGGGCCCAAGAGCAGCAATCTGGCCCTGATGAGGCTTGAATCAGAGACCTTCTGATTGCTAGTCCAGTCCCTTAGGCTACGGCTACTAGAGATACAGCAGATTTTAAACAGTGGACATTTAGAATTTTTCATTGTATTTATAATCATACTGATTTTACAGTACAAATCAATTTAAAAATTGGTTTTAAGAGCCTTTTTACTTTTAGACACTTGAAATAATAGGGATGTTGACATGCTCCTCTCCACATAGAGTTCATGTAAATATAATAATTATTTGATATTTCATATTTAATTAACGGAATTACAGGTGCGCTTGAAAAACAGTTAAGGGCCTTTTCAGGGGCCCAACAGTCGTAACTTAGAGGTTGTGAAGCTTTATAAACACATTAGGCTAATCCTCGGAGCAACGCGCCAAACAAAATGCACTGGATTATTGCACAATATATGAATATGAATATAAATGTTTTATTTGTTGTTTGTTTATTCGTGATATTTTATTCGCCGAGAAAGCATTTATAAACACTATTGGGATAAAAACCGATTAGCGTTGTTTACGTAATGCTAACCGTAATGTCAGCGTTAAGACTCAATAGAGCGAATTTAGTCTTTTACCGCCATCTAGTGCTCAGGATGTAGAAACGCTTTAAAAATTTACGTTGGTCTTGTTTTATTGTCCTGTTTTTTTTTCCCAGCTTTGCCAGCAGACGATCCTTTTAACTCCTTACCTCCATCACAGCCTCCTCCACCTCCTCCTATCAGACACAGCTTTCCAGACATCACCTCCTCTCCGTCCTGTTCCAGAGCAGCCCGGCCCTCGTCGGAACACTTCCTGCTCAGCTCAGGTGAGTTCATTAGAGCTCCGTGATCACTCCGGCTGAGAGACTAGTACTAGTGTTTTGTTTTCAGAGCTTCAAGGGCGTCCTCTGTGTGTTCAATGTTTAGATACTTTCCTGGATGTTCTGAGCGGCTCCGTCCCTCAGCCTCCGGTACGGAGACAGACGGGAGAAAGCATAGCCAGACACTCACCTGAGTACGACCAGCTGCCTCCGACATCAAGTATGATGATAAATCCGTGCTTTACGGCTCTACTTCGAGATTTCTTTATGACAGACCGAGCATAAGATTTGTACACGAGCACCCCCTTGTGGAGGCTTTACATCTTTACCATTTGTATTAATAATGTCACATATATTTCGTTTTGCGCTTCGTCGTGGTAAACCTTCAAACTCGAACACATGACTCCTATTTATTTTTTTTTTAAGTATTTTTTACTTGCTGCCGAATCAGGTGCCTCAAAACGGCCGTGGTGGGCTCGCTTTCAGGGTCGGTCGTTCTTTCTGCTCGCTCTGATGCATGTCTCCCGTTTCCGCAGCGACCGGAGATGGTCCGCAGGCCCCCGCCCGGCCGCCCAAGCCCTTCCCGCGCAAGACGCCCCCGGAGATCCAGCACCGCCGGCCGCCCGAGAGCTCCCAGGAGAACGTGGACGCCAAGATCGCCAAGCTGATGGGCGAGGGCTACTCGTTCGACGACGTCAAGAGGGCGCTGATGATCGCCCAGAACAAGGTGGACGTGGCTCGGAACATCCTGCGGGAGTTCGCCCTGGTGACCCCCAGGCTCCACCTGTAACACTGTGAAGGGCCCGAGCTCGAGCGAATCCACTCCAGTGGACCAGGATCTGAACTCCGCCCTGAATGTTCATGCTGCCCGCTCCTCCTGCTGCTGCAAAGCCCGAGTCTCACCCTCAAGACTTCAGCTCGGATTCTTTTCACGCTTTCTTTTTTTAACGGCGATCGGACAGGCCGTGAGAAAGCCGAACTCTCCGGGCTTTTATAAGTGACGCGTTTTATACGGCCCGTGCGTACGACGGACTTCTTGCCTTTTGTTTTGCTTTGCTGACCTCGTGGGAGCAAGGAAGTGCAATCATGGAGATTAAAAATATATATTTCCTATTACTGGGCCACCTGTAGCATAAATTATTCCACCCGATGACCGGGCACACCACCAGATTTGTACACGAGCACCCCCTTGTGGAGGCTTTACAGTACCAGCTTGTTACCTTGTGTATTAATAATGTCGGATATATTTCGGTGTGTGTTCTGCCCTAAATTTAACTTGTTGTTCTGTAGTATTTTTTGCTTGCTGCCAAATGAAATACCTCAACACGAATGTGCTCCGGTCCACAGGGGGGTGCACTTTCTTTCAGGGTGGCGTGCTGGAGCCTGTCACAAACTCCACACAGAAAGGACTGTACCGCACCGCCTTAAGATCGAACCAGGACCTTAATGTGTGACACACAACCTCCCCCCCCCCCGGTCAGCAGAGGGCAGGACAGCCCAGGACCAGGGCAGAACAGTTCTGTGCTTTTTTTATTTGTGCTAATATTTTGTGATCTATTTTTTCAGTGAACGTTGCGGTTTGCATTGCATCTGTGGATCATGTGACGTGTGCAATTTATTTATACTTTAGTAAAAATAAGTTTTTAAAAAAACAAAACAAAAACAAACCGTTTGCTGAAGACCTTGTTTTTGATCTTCCACTTCAGATCTTGTGAAAATGTTTGATAAAAGCCAGTATTAACATTTTTAATGGTGTCTCGTGGAATATTTTCCTTATATGTGTTTATTTGCCGTTTTAAGAGCTCGGAGAACCTTGAGACGTTCCAGACATTCGACATTTTCCGCTAGCACTCGAGTGCCGAGAGTCTGAACTCCCCGCCTCTTGTTCCTGTGCACTCCAGGCCCGGATAAATACGATGGGTCGTGTCAGGGAGGGCATCCGGCGTAAAGACCTCGTGTGCCAAGATGGCCTGCGGATCGTCCGCCACGCAACCTCCGGCAGCTCTGCGATGCGCTGCAGTCAGCACGGCTCCAGAGTGTACCCGATGACGCAGAAACGACGCACCTTCTTCAAAATGTTACACTTTATTCTCAACAAAAGTACAAAACCAAAAGTCGGTATTTACAAACACTTTATGGCCTTCGGATTCGTTTCACCCTCTTTGGTTTCACTGCTGCCCTGATGACTCGGAAATAAACACACACATGAGACGAATGTTCCCACCCCCGCCCCGCCTGACTCCGCCCCGCCCCGCCTGACTCCGCCCCCCCGACGTTTACGCCCTTCTACGGTTGTACTTCGGAGCTTTAAATGAAGACGATCCCGATCGAACCGAAGTCCGAGCGGAGGCGCGGCCGAGCTACGGTATAAATAAAGAGCGCGGACTTATTTACAACATGCCTGTCAGCGCAGTCAACGGAAGGGTCTGAGATCAAAGCCCGAAACTACAGGGGGCCAAAAAAAACGGCTACAAAAAAACTAAACGCTTCGATGCCGTTCCTCCACTTATGATCAAAATAAATAAAATAAACGGGCCTTCATTTTCTCCCTGACCGCTGCGGAGTGCCGCGCCGGACCCCACGCCCTTCCAACGTGTGCGCAGGACCGACTGCTTCTTTTCACCTGCACGAGGCGAGTTCATGCGCGGATCAGCTTTGCGCTCTGATCGACTCATGTACCCTCCTCCCTGTGCAGAGGCAGCCGAGCTCGTAGGCGCGGTTGTTCCCGCCACTATGAACGAAACGGCGAGTTCGGAATCCAGGCTCTGGTGTGCTAGCGCGTTTCACCGCGCGGTATAGTGTTTTTTTTTTAATCTTTTCTATCTAATTGAAGGCTTTTTAGTAACTCAAACGATAGAATAATGTGAACTAAGACTAAGCGGGCACCCGTGAGGACGTTATAACCCTCTTATAAACGAGATCTTCACTCCTACAGTGAGGTTTTTACTAGAACAGCTATCGATACACTTCATTCCAAAACGTTTACAGGATAACGAAACAAGGTCTTCTCTCACAAGCACAAAGACCCGAGCTGAATGGAGAGCAACAACCGAAAGGCGTCTCAAAAGAAAGCAAAAGACGAGCTGGAAACAGCAGTGAATTCTTCATCCCTCGGCGATCCAGCCGGCTCGGCGGGACTTAAACTAAAAACCTCCGGAGCCGGATCATCAGAGTCCCCACCACGTCATATTTACAGAGGCCTGAAAAGTGTACAGTGATTAACTCATCTCTAGTTAAGAGGAGAGGGCGGGGGAGGGGGAAAGGGGCGGGGCAGGGGCAGGGGGTAGTTAAACCCACCACAGCGGCGAGGCGCGTGAAACAAGAGCATTCACTAGTAACACAGCAAAAAGAGAGAGAGAAAAAAAAAAGATCATAACAGAGGAGACACGGTTCGAGTGCAGACTAAATCACAACACAGGAAGATTAACTCTCGCACGGTGGTGGGTTGAGTTTTTTTTTTTTTTTTTTTCCTTCGGGATGCCGGGCGTCCGGATCGGGCGGCGTTCCCGAGACGTCCCGTGACGAGGAGCGTGTCCAGCAGGGCGGCGACCTCTGCGTCCGAGCAGCGGTTGGAAATCGGTTAATGGGTGTGTGGTAGAGCACATTCAGTGTGAAGGCCTCTCTTCTACAGCCGAGGAAAATGACATCACAGTTCTACATTCCTATTATTTATAGACATATTTATTTCTTTCTTTATTTCTTCTCACCTTCTCCGTGTCTGGATCCTGCAGGTCTTTGGCAGGTTTTAAGATCTATGATTGTTCTCCTCCAGCTTCTTACTCTCTTCAGAGTTGCCCAGCTCCTTCTCACCCGTCTTCCAGGTTCCTTGTCTGAGAAACACAACGAGTGTTACTTTCATCAAGGAAATCATTGAGCTCAGCAGTAGTGGTGCAATAATAATAATAATAATAATAATAATAATAATAATAACAACAGCAATAATAATAATAACAACAGCAATAATAATAATAACAGCAATAATAATAATAATAATAATAACAGCAATAATAATAAGAAGAAGAACAACAAGCACAAATAATAATAATAATAATAATAATAATAATAATAATAATAATAATAATAATAAAAATAGTAACCGGAATAATAATCATAAGAATAACTATTTACAATAATAAATAATAATTATATTAATTCATGATAATAATAACTAAGTGAATATTGGTATTGTATAATATATACATATGATATTAACAGTACTATTACTAATAAAATAATACATAAGGTTTTTAATGGTT
>JAYDZF010000016.1:15081748-15098931 GCA_034509105.1 Microcambeva barbata | reverse complement strand
AGAGCTGGGATAGGCTCCAGCACCCCTCCCCGACCCTGATTAGGATAAAGGGAAAGATAATGAATGAATGAATGAATGAATGAATGAATGAGGACAACATAGACGAAGGAGTGCGGTCCAAGATGTAATGTACGATTCGAAACCCAAATATTAGATGCTCAAGTTGGAGAGATGTTATGTTTCAAAGCAATGTACCCACAAATCCGAAAAAGAGCATCATCATTCTGAATAACGTATAGGCTGATAGCACCATGGAGTTCTATAGTACCAGAACTCTCTCTGCAAATCTGTCATTTAGGTGGAGGCAGCTGACGTTCCAATCAGGTCCTCTGGAGCTGGTCTGCAATCAGCTCACACAGATGTTAATTGACACGAGGATGATTAAGAGAGACGTGGAAAAATGACAAGGGTCTGTAATTACAGTCAGCCGACTCATTCCCAGTTCTGTAGTTCAGTCTAACCAGAGGATTTGCTAATTAAAGCATCAGACGATCAAAGCCAGGAAGACTACGGTACAGTTAAATGAAGTGCAGCTCACGGGTGGGATTCTAAATGTAAACAGGACATGGTTGTTGACTCATTCTTATTTTACTTATTTTAGCTTAACCTCCAATGAATAAATGACATCATATTCTGATTATATTAGTTTTCTGGAGTTTACATCAGGTTGGAAAAGAGCTGGAAGTGTCTTGATAAAATATACCAAAAAATAGCCTAGTGGTTAAGGTAGCCTACGAAGGACATCGGTTCAGGCCCCACCACTGCCAGGTTGCTCTCTTGAGCGTGGCCCTTAACCCTCGATTACTCACACATCAAACCCATGAGGATTACTCTAGAGTTCAAATCTAATCACCTTCTGAAGTAGTTGGTGACCATGTGCATCTGTTCATATGATCACAAGATCAAAACAGACCATCTTATGGGTGCTATAGCGCACCACTGTTAGAATCTCAAGATTTTAAGTTTCAGTCTTATGGTTTGCCATCTAAACAGGCTTGGTCAGGAATCAAAATAATGGATTCTGGGCGACAGCTCTTTTTAAAGGCTCTATAAAAAGCAGGAGCCAGGCTTTTCTCAGTGGTGGTGACCCGCCCTTCTGGTTCGATGGTTTGTTCTACCGCTGTAGAAACACTAGAGTGGGTGTTTTTCTTGCTGCTGTGGTTTCTGCCAGCTGTGCGACAGAAATAATGTCTGTGTTTAGAAAAGCTGTGCCACCCGGCTCTGACCATGACGACACGTGACCCAGACGAGGTCAAACTGGTTAGAGTTTTTTAAAAAGTAGGTAAATAATCAATCAAATATCCACATTTAATTAAGAACTGGATTCAAACTGACCGATCACATCCATGCTGGATTGACAACTTTGGATTGCCAGTGCTGGACCTGGCGATTAGACAATAGACCCCATTGATTAACACGACTAATTTCCTTAAAGAGGCAGCCCGTAGCAACACTGTGGTCAGAATGTGTAACTGCACCAAGCATGCAGGGGAATACTTTTTAAATGTGAAGTGTGCTGCGTCTCTTGTCAGAGAGGTCAGAGTGAGCCAGTGTGGCATGATTGGGCCAGTTTGCATGATTTTGTTTGACATTGGTGGTGGTGGTGGAGGGAGTGGGGGCATCAAAATTAAAAAATAAATGTAAGACATCATCTGCAGCGTTCTTTAGTTAGTTAGTTAGTTAGTTTATTAGGATTTTACCGTCATGTTTTACACTTTTCTTTGCGCTGACAATGGATGACCGAGATGCTCAGTAAAAATCAATAAATAAAACATATCAACAAATGCATCATACGGACCGCACCTTTAAATATTAACGTTTCATTTGTTCTTGCAGGTCCACAGATTAGCTGCTTCCCTCCCAACAACTTCACAACGAAGCAGGCTGCGTATGTAGATGCCTTCTGCTGGGACTCCCTGATGCATCATGAGTTCGACACGGACGGGAACTTCGAAGAACGCTCGCTGTGGGTGCACAAGGTGAGAATCTGATCAATATTTATTTATTTATTCATATTTTAATTTCATGTTTTACACATGTTTTGGTTCTTCATCACGCGAGGTTCATCTTTTCACAAGTTTATATTAAACACAGCGGAGGCTGTAAGCTTACTGACACACCAACACACACAGCAGCATCATAGCCACATTTATCATATCCGAGGGTTCTTCAAAAAGTTTCTGCACTTTTTAAACCGCATTCATTAAGAATTTAAATGTGTGGGAATCAGATGGAGTTAAATCTAGACTGTAAGCTCTTTCAGATTTGACTGATTCACTCATTCCACCACCACTGCTTCACAACATAATATAACATTGTGTAAACTTAGTATCTCGGATTAAAGAAAATGAATGTATTAACATTTATGTACACATTTATTAATACACTAATATAATGAAGGAATCACTTGTGCGTCTCAGATGTTCCCGTACACCCTGATGATCATGGCGATGATGATGTACCTTCCCGCTCTGATCTGGAGGTTTCTGGCCATGCCGACCCTGGGCTCGGACCTGCTCTTCATCATCGACGAGCTGGACAAGTCGTACAATCGTTCAGTACGCTTGGCTCAGAGCATCCTGGACCTCAAGCAGAACTCGGAGAACATGCAGGTGTTCCAGGCAGATCTGCAAAGGTGAGGAGAAGAGGAAAATGTTGTCTGCATTGTTCAGTTGGATTGTTGAACTGGAGTGTATAAGGCACAGAAGAGTTTTTGTAAACTTTAAACATGGTGTACAAGAACGGAAACACTAGCCACACCTAGCTTGGCCATGCTGCTTGTAGGTGTACGCGTAGAAGCTGTGGCTGTTATTCCCTAAACCTCAGTGAGCCCTTCATCAGTGCTTATGTTCCGACCACATGGGTTTGATATTTTTAGTTGCCTGCGGCTGCTGGAGTATTACAAGCTCCACATTTTTTTTGCCATAGTGTGCAAATACCTTTGACATTGTTTAGATAAAAGATAAATCACAAATACTTTATTTAAAATTCTTTAATTATCCGTTATTCTTTCAAAAAAGAAACAGGAAGTTAATAAGAAATAATTTGTCTTCAGTTTCATTGGGGAAGAGTTGTGTCATGGACCCAGAATCGTGAACCGTTTCACATCATCGATAGAGTGTATTGTTACATCCCTAGTTGTCACTGTTGGGCCCTTGAGCAAGGCCCTTAACCCTTAATTGCCTTGCCAATATACTGTCACAGTACTCACTTTAAATTAAAGTGTCTGCAAAATTCCAGTGATGTTAATTAATATGTTTGCAGAGCCAAGAGGAAGCGATACTTTGAGTACCCCCTGCTGGAGAGATACATGCAATGCAAGCACAGCTCCTACTTCCTGATCAGCATGCTGTTCCTGCGTGGCTTCCTCTTGCTCACCTTCATGACGACGGCCTGTCTCTACCTGGTCTACTTTCACCTGTCGGCTTTTTTGCAGGACGAGTTCAGCTGCTTTGTGCGCACCGGGCTCCTTCGAGACCAAGCCTGGGTGCCCGAGCTGGTTCAGTGCAAGATCAGTGGCCTGCTTGTCTTCCAGATCATTAGCATAGCAAACGGAGCAGTTTATGTCTTGCTGGGTCCTGTGGTCCTCTTTAGCGTTCTGCGCCTCTTCTGCTGGGACACCGGCTTCCTCTCGCTGTACGAGGTGCTTCCTGCTCTGGGTCTCATCAGTGGGAAGAAACTAGGCTGTCCGCTGAATGACCTGAACGTGCTTCTCCTCTTCCTGAGGGCTAACGTGGCCCAGCTGCAGTCCTACAGCCGACTCAGGGCCCTGTGTTCGCTAGCGCCACCCGAAGTGCAGAGGGGCAAAACCACGCTGACGCAGGAGCAGGTGGAGGAGGCCGCCGAGGCCGCAGAGGAGTTAGAGGAGGAGATGAGGGAGGCCAGGGAGGAGGGCAAACACAACCTCGTGGACATCATGACTGTAATCGGGGCAGCCAGGGGAAATGTCAAGAACTGCCCTGAACAGCGACCTCTGGTGGAGGAGAACATGACATGCGGTACAGTTAGTCTCATCTATATCATCAAGTGCTTCTTGATAGTGGGAATAGTTGTGTACATCGTATGGGATGTTCAAAAAATAATCAAGTGATCAAGTGATTTTCAATTGAATTTCTGTGTGTTATTTTCAAGTGTCAAAAACAGCCCCATTGTTTTACATTTGTCCAAAACATATGCAGGAAATAAATAGGAAATAAAATGCCACAGACCTGAACTGATGTCAAGTTTAAGGTCCCATAAAGGTATTTTCAGACACTGAACAAAATAAGTTTAAGAGGGCACCAGATAAATACTTGGGCATTCAGATACAATCTTTAATATAGAATAAAAAAAAAATTCTAAAGGAGGCTTAAAACTCAATGATCAAATCTATACCCCTAACAGCCCTCTTTTCTTTTTACAGAACCTAACCACCATGGCTACCATGAGCTGGAGGAGACTACCTCATGTTTTTGCTAAACCTCTACTAATGGACTGAACCATCTGTATGAGGGGCGTGTAAAGGGGAAACAACAGCTTGATTAGAACACACATCTATTTGATATCTTTAAAATCTATTCGATTCATATGGCGTTTCTGTGGAATCAACTAATATTAAAATACCCCAGAACTATTTAGTTATCCATCTGAAAGCCTCCATTAGAATTTTCCACTCGAATATGTTTGAACTGATTGTTTATTCTGGGTTAATATGCTTGATATCATTGTCATTTTGTACTTTCACCTTTTTAAATTCCAAAATAAACTTTATTCTTCTTTGTATTTGATGCTTTTTGCACTAGATAAACTTTAATGAAATCGAATTGTCCATAAACTTTGTGTGAATGTTCACCCCAGTCATAATCATAAATGAATCCATATTAAACACGTAAATTGCTGGAGATGTTTTAGCATCAGATCAACTGTGTGTTAAGCTTATTTATTACCAGCAATTACAATTTATTCCCAGCATTTGCCAGGCTGTTTAATGGACATAATTAGACACCTAGATACTTGAAATATTAAATACTTGATAATCTGTCTACATTTATAAGCACCAAGTCAGGAAAATGAGAAGTCAGATATAAAGTAATATATTACAACAGACGGAGCGCCTCAGCGCCACTGCGCATGCTCCGATTCACAGAACTTCCCTGACGTAAGATGATCGTTCATGAATTACGTAAGTTGAACCAAGTGCGTGGATTCCAACTTCTAATTCGTATTATTAACGCTATAATGTTCATAAAATTGCGCTTTTTCTGTATGAACAAAGCAAAGTACTCTAACACGTACACTTGCTTCAGAGAGGAAGGCACAAACGCAAAACAACGAGTAAATTAGACTAAAGAAAAAGATGATCCACACTTCTACTGGCATTAGTGATAAAAACTAAACCAAACCCTGGACGAACATCAAATGTAGTTATTATTCGTTTAATAAAGATAAAGAGGCCTAAATTTAACAATACAAAAAACATTAAGTATGCAAACGGACCATCGAGTCGACGAAACAACCGTTATTGAAAGTGTTCGCAAATCAGGACAATAACAAAGGACAAAGTTGTGTAAAATTTCAACGCATGTACTTTATTTGTACTTGTTAGTAGACAATGAGAAAATGTAAACACTCTTTAAGCATAGAAGTCGCATGATAAGTACAAACCAATTGCATTGCCTTAACCAAATAACGCTCCCTGACATGCTGGCTGGGTTTGTCTCGGTTTGATTTTCTGCCATTTCGCGTCCGCTTTTACAGCTTCTAAAAAAATAAAACATTTATAACGCAGGCGCCTTAGCGATGCTGCTACAAGGCATGCGCAGTAGCACTTCGGTGACGTCACACGTGACTCAAGCGATCAACAGGTGACTGTTGAATCTTTGAACCGATTCATGAGTCACATGATTAGTCCGAATCAGCTTTATTCGCTGAACAATGTTTCCTCAGAATTATGAAACCTTTATTTAAAATGATTAAAATATAATACAACAATGTTTTGCACGTCCGTATATCACAACAATAATTATTTATTTATAAGAGTTTTGATAAAATTTCAGAATATGTGTGGTGTTTTAGCGCCATCATGCGGATCTTTTGGAATACAATAAACATCAGTACAGTAGTATGTGTTTATACTACATTATATTGATATGTATCGTTTTACCAAAAGTGTAATTTAACAATAAATCGAATTAAATTAAACGAAAAGAAAAAAATAAAGAACAAACACAGAAAAATACAAATCATTTAAAAAAAGCTTAAATCTCATCTTGTTCAAATATTAAAACATATAAAACAAAGAGAGGAAATATAGTTAATAAAAAATAAAATTATCATTGCAAAAGGTGTTTTAGGACAGTTAACAAAACACTTAAATTCAACATGGGCTCAAGTAATGAATTGTTTGCAACTAAAAATTACATGAACATTTTCAGCATGTTTAGTTAATGTATTATTAATACTATTATTAATAATATAATATTTTTGCTAGTACAATAATTAGACTAATTATATCAGAATCATTTATGAACAATATAAACAATCAATATATAAACAAATAAACTAGCTTTTCATTTGAATGTCCTTACCAGTTGCCCCCAAATCCCAGAAGACTTTTACTTTTTTTTTTAGAACACAACGTAAAAAAAGGTTCTGAATTTGATACCCAGATGGGGTGGAGTGAATCAGTAATGCAGATTGGGGTGGAGGTGAGGTGGAGTAAACCAGTTATGCAGATCGCAATCAGTTGTGGTGACCTCTAGCAGAAGTCATGATATTATACAATAACAGAACTAAATTTCTCATTTTTCACCCATCTCTTGCTTACAAAGGACACAAACGTATTAGTACACATGAAGTGCACAACATTATTACTGGAGCAAATGTTCAGGTAATACATAACATAAATAAATAATACAACATTTTTATTACAATGCAATTGATGAGAATGTTAACCGAATGTCAAATGAAAACTGCAAAAAGTACATACACTTTCAGTCCAGATGATGGCGGCACTGCACCAAAAAGTTCGATGCTAAAATCGCCATTAAAGGATGAAGTGCAGCAATGTGTGCAGCAATGCTTAGTCCTGTAAACTCATTTATAGCTGATGTTGACACTTTTAATTGTTAAGATCAATGGTTTCATCCACACTCGACTACTTACTAACGGATCATTAAATGTCTCTGTACATCTATTGATGAGTTTGTTGTAGAGGAACTCATGGCTGGATTACTGACCGGGCCAGTGCGGCCAGCGCCCAGGGGCCCTTGAGGTCAGGGGGCCCCGGGGGGGGCGATGCCTACATTTATGGTACAATATATTTTTATTTCCGAGGGCCCTCCATTTTAAGGATCCTCTGACTATTAGGGATTTGACCCCAGGGCCTCTTGGGGCCCCTAGCCATGCTTTTGGGGCCCCTAGCCATGCTTTTGGGGCCCCTAGCCATGCTTTTGGGCCCTAGCCATGCTTTTGGGGCCCCTAGCCATGCTTTTGCCCAGGGGCCCAGACTATCCTTAATCCGTCCTTGGAGGAACTCCGGTGGCCTGCACCCAAACTGGAACCCCACAAACTGGATCGCATTTAATCTAATGAAAAAGCCAAATTTGTAGTGGAGGGGGATTCATTCTCTCAAGCTGCTCCTGTTCCTATTTGCTGTACCTGATCAGACCGCAGAAGGATCTTATTTATCAATCAAAACCAAATGTAGTAGCGCCGCATGAGGGCAGGATTGAGTTTCATTTAAATTGATGTCTACCGCAAAAACGAGTCCTTCTGTTTCTGCCGTATAAATAAACTGTAAATAGATAGCACAGCGACATAACCAATTAGACCAAGTGTGTTACTTAAAACACAATTTAAATACCAAAGTATTTATGTATATTTCATTTTATTTTATTATTTTAGAACCTCTGAATAAAAAAAGTTCAGAATTATAATGCAACATTTATATGGAAGCACCTTCATGGTATTATTTCCTTGTGTTTCCTATGATTTCCTACTGTTTCCTGGTGGAGCTGCCTTGATCCTGACCAGGATAAAGTCCAGATAAGCCGGAGTGTCCTCTAGGTTTTCCAAAAACACTTTAATTAAGGCTTGTACTTTTTGTCCTACTTGGTGTAGCTGTCCACATGTGAGGAAGATGTGATTCAGATAGCCTTATGATTCTTTAGTCAGCAAAGTTGGTGTTAAACAGTTGTGCTTGCTGTATCTCTGCAGAATCCAAAAAAGGCAACCCAGCAAAGCTTTGTGAATTAATATGTGGGGTGAAATCTACAAATGTTTGTAAGGAATGCAGTGAACTGCTCAGACCTTAATAATATCATATTTTGGTCTTTAGTCTTTGTCTCTGCAGTTTTATGTGGTTGGTGGTAAGGTAAGTTTGGTTTCTTTTTGTGGTGCAAGGTCAAGTAAAAGTCCAGAAAACAAAGCAGCGTGAAGGGCAGTGTTGTTTTCCTCTGGATCTCCATCTGGTTAATGCTTGTATATGTGATTAGTGAGCAATTCAAGCATTTAAGGAATAGAACAACCTATTTCACATACTATTGTATTTTTGTTTTTCTGTTGTTTATTGCTTACTTCTATTCAAGCGTCCTTGAGTATGTTGAAAGGTGCTATATGAATATAATTATTATTATTTATTATTATCATTATAGGCATTATAGGAATCACTTTCTCCAGTGATTCAGTCCATCATAAAACGAATGTATAACACTTGAATTGAAACAGCTTCTCGTTTGTGTGTTGTTTTTAGGGTTGCTTGCTGATTTTAGACTAATGTTGTTGTTGTTGTTTTGTTTTTTTTGCTTGTTGTTCTGTTTTCTCCACCGCCACAGCAGGAGCTCCAGCAGCAGGAAACGGCAGCCAGTTATTTCCCCCCATTTCTCATTTGTCCCTTTGTATCTGGCTGCAAAGTGCAGAGCTCGGGCCTAACATTGTGAGGGTGCTCTCAGTGCTGTCCAATTGAGATTGATGCATACTTTGAGTAGCGGAATGTGGAATAAAGGGCCGGCGTGATGGATGTGGTGCTTGTTGTGTGAGGCTTGAATCTTTTTTTTTTTTTTTAACTTTGGCCCAATGTGTCTATGGTAATGGGTTCCTAATCCTGAACAGAAGGAGCCCGGCGAAGACTCGAGTCGAGCACCGCTGCTGGCAGTGAGACATTGATCACCCCTGCTACATTTTACACCCCAGACCTGAAATGAAAGGTGAAAACTACCTGTGATGTAGCACGACCCGCATAACTGCACCCTCTCAGCATTTATGACATGATTGATGCCGCACGTCTTGGTTTTAGGAAGCCTTAATATGAAGACAGATGTCCAAATTAAAAATCCGTGTCTTTCTCCGAGGTATTCACCCAAGCCCCACTTTCAGATGAAAGTACCCCAGCTGGATGGCCTATTTTTATCTTAAAATGCGTCCTCTCAAAGTAAAGTGGAAGTAAAATGCTGGTTTGGCTCACCGTTAACACAAAAACGCCTTTGACGTCAAAGTGCATTAGCCGGGGATGGTAGCTTCGGAGCTGTGTGTGTGTGTGTGTGTGTGTGCTATCTGAAACGTGTGATGTCAGGAGACACTGACCTTGCAGTCAGTCAACAGGAGAGAAGAGAAATAGAACGAGTCTGCTTACAGCCATGCACAGGTTGAAGACGCTCTCCGCTCGATTTGCGCTCAGGCATGCAGGTGTGTGTTTGGATCCTATCATATCACATGACCAGGTTGCTTTTGTGTGAGAACTGGTTGACGGTGGGGCTGAACTCCACATATCTGTGGCTAAAAAATGTTTGAAATCATCTCACTGCTGCTGGTGCGACTCAGATGCAATTAGTCACCTTATTACATCATAATAATGTAATAATTATTCTATGCTCAAGTTGTACCATATGCTGTGTGCTGCATCCAGTCTTCCTTCATTAATAATTGCTGTGTAGTTATCCAGCTGTTAAGTCCTGCGTACTGGCGCTCATGGTTTATACTGTTGTGGTTTTAACAGGATGTACTTTCATTGCTTTATAACGCCACTGGGACTGAATCCATCCATCTATCCAGGCGGCAAAGTGGCTTGGTAGGTAGGAAGATCCCCAGGTGGGGCGCTCTGGGTCCTTTCTGTGAGGAGCTTGCATGTTCAGAATCAGGTTTATTGACAAAGTATGTTCACACACACAAGGTATTTGGTCCTGGCTGTTAGGTTCTCTCTAGTATTTAAATAAACAGGTACTCGACATGGGGGGCGTGGCTTAGTGGATAGCACTGTCACTTCACAGCGAGGGGATTTGATCCCCGGGTGGGGTGATCTAGGTCCGTGTGGAGTTTGCATGTTCTTCCCGTGTCAGTGTGGGTTTCCTCCGAGTACTCCGGTTTCCTCCCATTACATGCTTCCAGGTTGATTGGATTGAACTGAATTGTAGGCACCTGCGATGGACTGGCGCCCCATTCAGGGTGTTACCTTGTGCCTTGTGTCCAGTGAAGAGCTGGGATAGGCTCCAGCACCCCCTACAGACCCTGATTAGGATACGGGGTTAAAGAGAATGAACTGAACTGGGTTACTCTACATATAATTACAGATAATACCCAATATAGAGAAGACAATAGTGTACACAGTATACATGGACTATACAAGGGCATTTAGAGTAGTTATTCACTGAATAGCAACGTGCAACAATATGCAGAATAAACATGAGTGCAGTAAACATGTTCTAACAGTGTCCGTGTGGGTTTACTTCAGTTGAGCTAAACTGGAGATACTAAATCGTCCACGAGAGTGTTTGATATTAAAAACCTGCGTACTGATGAATCTTGTGTAAGGAATATCTACCGTGTGTCTGTCACGAATGTAACTGAAGTGTAAGACGTTGAAATTGTAATAAACGAATCCATCCAAACATCCATTCGAACAAAGAAAGATGGATCAGGTTCAAGTTTGACTACACTTATGTAAAAGTGGAACTGTGCAGATTTACACTGGTACCATTGGACAGATGATTTAATGCAGAACGACAGGCTACTGCACACACAGCAGAGGGTTAAGGGTCTTTCTCAAGAGTACATCAGTGCCATTAACTCCGTTTAAAGGGATTCACTATAAGCCAGGGATTGTATTTGATGGCTGTTTCCTTGATGCCATTATTTTCCATTTGTTGATGGTCGTCTGTGTCCGTGATGTTTGTCTGAGCTGGTTTTACACTGGGGTTTGTTTTATTTGAGTCAGATGGCTCACATCTGTGTTAGGCCTTCATGCTACATGAAGATACCAACTCCAGCGTCAACATGGCGCACACTGGTGACATTTATGTATTTATTCATTTAAGTGTGGTTGATGGCTTCAGGTCAGACATATAATATTAGTTTTTTTTTTATTGTCATGGGAACTCCGGCGTATCAGAATGGATCTGGACTGAATTTAAGGTTTTCTATTACTGGAGTCTTAAAGTGTTTGCTTTTTATCAGATGTGAATTTGAGATGTGTGAGGAGCTGTAATCCTTGACTGGCCAAGCATTGCAGACTGGGTCAAACGTGTGGCTAGATAAGGTCACCCTGTCGTGCTTCCCAGAGGCGTCGCCCCTCCATGTGAACCCCTCTTTCTCTTCGACCTAGCAAAGCAACCATCCAGCTGTGGCAAAATATCCACTCATGAATGATCGGCGAGGTAAATGAAGCATCAAGGTTTATTAGATTGTTAGTGTTCATGCAGTTATGTTTATTTCGATCACAAGCAAACTAACAATTTGCTGGTGTGGCTTGTAGTACACATCTTGTCCACCAGGTCGAAGTGTTGCATGTTGTGAAGAGCCACCAAACCACATTTAGGAGTTTGTAAGATGGCCCATTGAATTTAGATTGGCGTCCAGTCCTAAAGTGTTTTAATTGGATTGAGGTCAACTTTTGATAAGACTGGGTTGTAAACATATTTATTTAACTTTTTTTTCCATATCTTTTGGTGGCACAGCTGGTAAACATGGAGAACAAGCAAACTCCACAAAGATCAAACCCAGGACACTTGCTCCGAGGTGACACTTTCACAGAGAGACTTAGCCACCATGATTTATCCACCATTATCAGGATTTTAGGTCAAATGTTTCCTTTTTTGTGTCTGTGTGGTTTTCCTCTGTGTGCTCTGGTTTCCTCTCACAGAACCGAGACGTCTTAGTGAGGTGAACCAGACCCGCAGAATGGCCCGTGACGGTGACCTGCTACTGTTTGTCCCATCACGAATGTAAAACGTGATCTTTAAATGGAATAAAATATTCAAATACAAAGATCGGCTTTATAGAAACATTTTATGAGACTAATTGTTTCCAGGAATACAGCTAAGAGTGGGAGTTCAGTCACCTTGGAAACAGCCGAAGGCAACCTGGAGGGGATATCAAGGTCTCGCAGAGAGAGCTGAAGTGATTTTTATGCCAAGTGAAAATGTCCAGAGGCCACTTTTGCATGAGTTTAGGAGTAGGCGTGCTGCTTCTGGATCACAGTGATGAAGGTCGGCGGAGAAGCCGTCGGATTGTGGTTGTAGAGAA
Organism: Microcambeva barbata; assembly: GCA_034509105.1. NCBI lineage: Eukaryota > Metazoa > Chordata > Actinopteri > Siluriformes > Trichomycteridae > Microcambeva > Microcambeva barbata. Next base: position 15,086,436 of record JAYDZF010000016.1, on the reverse strand, counting down.
GTGTTTAGCATCGTGCAGGAGGCGCAGTATTTGGTAATGTGGCAGGATGTCATACGTGCATTTCTCAGCCTTTAAAGCGGCCCGTGGTCGATGTTGGAGACGTACTCGGTCCTCACTTAGTGGATACTCATCACAGCTCCCTGAAAGTACACTTCACTGCCATTGATCTAAACGTATGTGAAACGACCCGATTTCATGGATCTTGTCTTTCAAACCTTAACAGATGCTTAAAGAAAAGTGCCGCCTGTCACGGTAGTCTTTAAATAACACCCATAAAATAAATGATTAAATATATGGAAGCTGAAATACACACAGACCTTAATGGATGAATGTAAACCTCGAACATACAGCAAATCCGTGCCCTTGATTTGAGACACCCTGTTGATTGTGTCCCCAACTAGGTTACACGAGTTACATTTTGGTCATTTAGAGTAATCCATCTGTGACCGAATTGCCGTAGGACCGCTTATGGTGCAAATTAACTAGTGAACATGAGTGTTTTGAGTGCAAAGTGAACACGAACCTTAAATTTTGACCTTTGAACCTTTTACAGCAAATTCCATATTACGTTCATCCGTGCTTGAGACGCATTAGATTATGCACCCTAGTGGATATATACGTATAGTACAACTTGGTGTCTCTGAGTAACCTGGCCGCTGGACTGTGTGAGGAAACCCAGGGAGAACATGCAAACTCCATCTGGTCTGGGATCATTTGCTTTGGGGTTGTTCCCATGTTTATATTCATCTGTCCCGTCTTGTTTGATGTGTGTAGGACTTCTGTTTTATTGACGTAGGTCTTGATTTCAGATTCTTCAGTCATGCTCTGTTTATCCGTCCTTCCTTTGTCTTGGCTCTTGTACTGACAGTATGTTTGGTCTTCATAAAGAGATGAATTAAAACTCAACAACAAATCATGCTACATATTCAATGCCGGTTTAATTGGACAACACCTGGCAACCGTGAGCTCCTGGCATTTAATTATGATGTTTACTTAAGAGAATGAGCAATGTTGATCTTGCAAGCCAAACAAAACCCGCCGACACGTGGCTGCTCGGATCTACCCGAGAGGATCAGTGGTGTAAGAGCACGTCGAATCATTTCCTTCCTGTCTTAGGATGATTTATTAATGTGCCAACAAAACCTCAGAAGAGACTAAAACTAATGCAGATCAATTAATGCAGGTCAACATTAGACTGTCTGCTCGACCCAGCTCAATGATTTTATTTAGTTGTTGAGTAGAGATGCATTAAAAAGGATTTCTGCAACGCCGTGTTATATTTTTCTGATGTGAAGCAATTGTGGTGTTTAGATTATTTAAAGATAATCATTTTATTTATTAATACATAACAATACAAAGGTAATGACAGCATGTGTTATTATTATAATATTGTTGCAACCAGGGATATGCCGAATAATAAGTAGTTTCTTCTTCTTCTTCTTCAGGCTGCATCTGCAACATTGATTTGTCATAGTTCTGGCCTTCCTTACACAATCCTCCCTATTTATCTGGGCTTGGAACCGGCACTACAACGCACTGGTTCATGCATCCTAGTGGTTAAGTACCTATAGGACAATTCAGTGTCTCTAAGTAACCGGACTGCATGTTTTTGGACTGAGTGCAAACCAGAACTCCTGGGAGAACATGCAAACTCCACCCAGAAAGGACCTGGGCCACTCCATCTGCGGATCGAACCCAGGACATTCTTCTTCTTCTTCTTCTTCTTCTTCTTATTATTATTATTATTATTATTATTATTATTATTATTCTTGCTGTGAGGTGACAGTGCTACCCTCTGTAAGTATAAACAATTTTTGAATAATAAACTACTAGCAGGGGTAGTGGTAGCTTAATGGTTAAGGTGAGTTGCCAGGTATTTAAATGGGTGAATTTAATACACCGGCTATATTAGGGTCACACACTAATGACTAAATCTCAGTGCTACAGTCAGCCTGGCTGCATGTCTCTGGACTCCTCGGGGTGGAAAACTATACTCGAACCTCCGCCCCTCCTGCCACGAGGCCACAGCCCTACCCGCTGCATCGTCGCACATCCCCCTTCAGTAACGTGCTTAACATTTATCAGCGCGTGCACGAGAGGCTAATAAAGCTGAAGAACGTATCACAGGAAGTGCCGTGTGCAATTTCCAACCTGTCTCAGAAGGATTTATCGGCGCTTCAAGATTACCTCAGGACGAGCAGTCAGATGGCTCTCCATCGCAGCCTCTGTTAAATTTTTAATAAAGCAGGCTCGAGTCTCTTAAAATACACACACGCGTGATGAATGACTGACACTTGTGCTAAAGGCTAATGCATAAGCTGAATCTACAACCACCCTCTCATACGTTCATCCACCTGTTTAGCATCCGTTCCAGGACTCACCTTCATGTTCCTCTAGCGGATGACCAGCTTATCAGTTCACAACCCTCACGGCCGGTCCCCCTGGTGCTTTAATTAATCACCTGAATACATTATATAGTCAAAGGTTGTTTCAGTAAGTGCACACTTAAAAAAATATGCAGTAAATTTTACACTATGTGCCTGCCACCTCATGTGTGCTGGCTAAGTGTCTAGCACGAATGTGGGGTGGTTCGGGTCGCCCTTTGTCTGCGTGGGTTTCATCTGGGAGCTCCGGTTTCCCTGCCAGGATCTTAAAACATGCAGTCCGGTTAACTGGAGCCACTGAATTGATCGATATGTGTGTGTGTGTGTGTCCCCTGTGATGGACTGGTGACCCGTCCAGTGTGTCTTGTATCTTCTTAATTGGAAAACAGGCTCCAGCACCCAACACACCCACACACACCCAACCCTAAATAGATAAGCGGTTAAAAGAACGAGCGAGTGATTCTTTGAAATGTAAATATGTAAAATAAAACATGCAACGATTGCCCAAACCCACGAATGAAGTCAGGAAATAAAAAAAAAGCACCTTTCAGCCGCCTAACCTTGATTTTACCCCGGAAGATTTTCCACTCGCCCGTCAGTTAACAAACGATGCTTCACAAGAGTCCTGATAAATATTATAAAGTCGTTTGCACCGGCCACGGGATAGAATTATAATAGATTTTTCATACGAGCAATTACCTCACGTAATAGGTTATTGTTTTATGACTCCCTTCCAAAAGCGCAGGCATTAATCTCAATCAATAGTTCATCAGGCCAACTAACACGTATTATCTCTGCCGTTTGTCAGAGACTTATGTTCATTTCTCATCTCGAACTCAATTTCAGCCAGACAAACGTTGGATTGCGGCTCCTGTGAGCGCTCATTAATATTCCCGCCGCCGCGGTGTTGACCATTCGTCGCGGTTCCCTTGATTAAACCGAATCAAATAAATTCTCTGGCAGTGAAGGCTCTGTAATGCCCGCCGCCCGCGCTGATTGTCTGCATCCTCCCCACTGCTGCCCCTCGCCGGCGACAGCAAACGACTGATAAAAAGCTTTCAAAAGCTTAATGCACCGACTCAGTTTTCATTGATGCTTTATACGTTGATTATATAAAGAAAATGTGTTCAATATTTACCCTAAGACGGGCGAGTAGCTTGACGCGCGCTTTAAATAGGAATCAACTGATGAACTTTACTTTCACATCATCGGCCCGTTCATTTAATCCAACGTGTTTTAAATGCAGAGTAAATAATCTATAATCCAGCCTTCGGAGTTAATAAACATCATTGATGGACATTAATTTCAACGTCTGGACTGCAGGTGATAGACTGTCCGGCCTGCAGTGAGTACCCGTCTTTTAAGAATGTATAGGTCAAAGAAATCCAATTGACACTGATCTGGCATAACATTATGACCACCTTTTGAACTGATTTGTTGGCCTGTACACAACAGATGGTACTAGCACCGTTCTATCAGAAACAGCTTTAAGGTCTGAAGCAGATGCTCGTCTGTTGGACCCCACATGCAAAACTGAGCCTTGGTCGCCCTTGGTCGTTCTTTCCTTCGACCACTCTTAATAGATACCGACCAGTGCAGACCAAGAACACCCCACAAGAGCCGCAGTTTTGGAGATGCTCTTACCCGGTCGTCCAACCATTCTTCCAACATCGACTCCGAGGGTGAAATGTCTCACTCACTAACAGATGTGATGAGATAATCAGGGTTCTTCACGTCACCTGTCGGGGGTCATAATGTTTTGCCTGGTCGGCGTACGTGTGAGTATATAGATCCGCTCGGTACACTTAATTATTGTACAGTTGAAGCACACATGTTTGAAATGCACCGTTATTTAGTCCTACTTTATTTGAAGTGACGTTTGGTATAATCAGAGAGCACTTTCAGCTCGTTTCATTGTGCTCTTAATTAGTAGCTTACACACCGTTCTGTTATTAGATCTGCCAGAGCCAAAGGTCTAAAATTAAACGACTTTTCAGCTCTGTTTGGTGTGTAACAGGATTCAAGACGAGAATGCACTCGCTCCTGTGCCGGTGCAGACTTGTAAACAGTCTCAGCGAGGGACGGGTTTTGAAAAATTGCCCGTCAGAGTGCTACAGAGCTCACGAAGAAAGAAAAAAAAACCTTTAGATTTTATTATATTCTGACTTAGAAGCATTGCTTTAAAGCTGATCCAAACACTCGGCCTAAAGGAGCATTGTTTAAACCAGATTTCATTGATCAACACCCCATAATAAACATAAAAATAATAAATGAAAAACACACTTATATAGGGCGGCACAGAGG
>JAYDZF010000016.1:14722210-14734233 GCA_034509105.1 Microcambeva barbata | reverse complement strand
GCAGTTAAATATGAAATATTGAATACAAGTATTGCTTTGTGGAACAATTAGCATGATATTAAAAAAGCAATCAGACACGATGGGGATAGGTTCTCTTTATTCATGTGCAAACAAGGCAGATAAGAGTTCGTTAAAAAGGTACATTGAAGTGAAATCCTGTTTTGTGATGTGAACCTAAATCCCCCTTTTCTACTGCTTTCACTCTGTAGCCAAAACCCCAAGCACCCCCAAAAAACCAGAATCAGGAGTCCCTGGAATCCAGCTACAGAGGGCAAATGCCATAAACTTTAGAGGTAGTGCATGTTGGCAATGGCTTAGTCGACTTCCTCAATAGTGGGGCCAGAAGATCCACCACCAGGAGCAGCACCGGCACCAGCACCAGGGAATCCACCTGGCATACCATCAGGCATGCCACCAGCACTCTGATACAGTTTGGTGATGATTGGGTTGCACACCTTCTCCAGCTCCTTCTGCTGATGCTCATACTCCTCTCGCTCAGCAGTCTGAGGTAGGGGCAGGGATTAGAATATTGCCAGGAAATAATTTATACATCTTATAGTTAAGAGTCTTACCTGGTTCTTGTCAAGCCAGCTGATGACCTCATTGCATTTGTCCAGGATTTTCTGCTTGTCCTCATCACTGATTTTACCCTTTAGTTTCTCATCCTCCACAGTGGACTTCATGTTGAAAGCATAAGACTCTAGCCCATTCTTGGAGGACACCTTGTCACGTTGTACATCATCCTCAGCCTTGTACTTCTCAGCCTCTTGAACCATGCGTTCAATATCCTCCTTGCTGAGACGACCTAGAACACAAGGCATCATTTTAACCAGCTATATGCATTGCAAACAATTTGACAGATCCTTTGCTGCAACTCACCCTTGTCATTGGTGATTGTGATCTTGTTCTCCTTGCCAGTGCTCTTATCAGCAGCAGAGACATTCATGATGCCATTGGCATCAATGTCAAAGGTGACCTCAATCTGGGGCACACCACGTGGTGCAGGTGGGATTCCAGTGAGCTCAAACTTGCCCAACAGATTGTTGTCCTTGGTCATGGCACGCTCACCTTCATAAACCTAAAATGAAGCAGGAAAATACATTATACTTTGCCACAAACTGGTTTTGGACAGGTAAACAAGGTAGTACGCTCAGACATCCAAGGAAGGTACTTGGGCCATCTTTGGTCTTTCGACCTCTGGTGGAAACTACGAATGGCAAGGAATCAACTTCATCACAGCGCTGACAAAGAACAACCCCAAAAAAGTGTCATGCCAACCTGAATGAGCACGCCAGGCTGGTTGTCGGAATAGGTGGTGAAGGTCTGGGTCTGCTTGGTTGGAATGGTGGTGTTGCGCTTGATGAGGACAGTCATGACACCACCGGCAGTCTCGATACCAAGAGACAGAGGGGTGACATCCAGAAGTAGCAGATCCTGAACATTTTCTGACTTGTCTCCAGACAGAATGGCAGCCTGGACAGCTGAAAGATATAAACAAATGTAAGAATCTTTGGTTGAACACAAGAACACGACAACCTTTTAAATGTCGCTCAGACATCCAAGGAAGGTACTTGGGCCATCTTTGGTCTTTCAACCTCTGGTGGAAACTACGAATGGCAAGGAATCAACTTCATCATCGCGAATGTTAAATCAGAGTTACGAATATTGCATAAACTAACCTGCACCATAAGCCACAGCTTCATCTGGATTGATGCTCTTGTTGAGCTCCTTGCCATTGAAGAAGTCCTGAAGAAGCTTCTGGATCTTGGGGATACGAGTAGAGCCACCGACCAGAACGATGTCGTGGATTTGAGCTTTGTCCATCTTGGCATCCCTGAGAGACTTCTCAACTGGGTCCAGGGTTCCACGGAAGAGATCGGCATTGAGCTCCTCAAAGCGAGCCCTGGTAATTGAGGTGTAGAAATCAACACCCTCATACAGGGAGTCGATCTCAATGCTGGCCTGGGTGCTGGAGGACAAAGTACGCTTGGCACGTTCACAGGCAGTGCGCAGACGGCGAACGGCTCTCTTGTTGTCACTGATGTCTTTCTTGTGCTTGCGCTTGAACTCAGCAATGAAGTGGTTAACCATGCGGTTGTCGAAGTCTTCACCACCCAAGTGAGTGTCACCAGCAGTGGACTTCACCTCAAAGATACCATCTTCAATTGTAAGAATTGACACATCAAAGGTGCCACCCCCGAGATCGAAGATCAGCACGTTTCTCTCAGCACCAACCTGTAAAGAGCAAAATGTATTAAAGAGGGTCCAAAAAAGGAAGAACTTGAATACAAAGTCAATTTCGCTCAGACATCCAAGGAAGGTACTTGGGCCATCTTTGGTCTTTCGACCTCTGGTGGAAACTACGAATGGCAAGGAATCAACTTCATCACAGCGAACTACATCTAAATCAAAACACGGAATAAAACAAACCTTCTTGTCAAGACCATATGCAATAGCAGCAGCTGTGGGCTCATTGATGATACGCAGAACATTAAGACCAGAAATAGTGCCGGCATCTTTGGTGGCTTGACGCTGAGAGTCATTGAAGTAAGCTGGTACAGTAATTACAGCATTGTTGACAGTCTGGAAAAAGTACAATACATTACATAAACCACCAGATCACATCAACGTTCACAGCAGGCCACTGTGTGTACTTACTTTTCCGAGGTAGGCTTCGGCAATCTCCTTCATCTTAACCAGCACCATGGAGGAGATCTCCTCAGGGTAGAAGTTCTTGGCTTCACCTTTGTACTCTACTTCCACTTTAGGGCGGCCACCATCACTGATCACCTTGAAGGGCCAGTGCTTCATGTCAGACTGAACCACAGAATCCTCAAACCTTCTGCCAATCAGTCGCTTGGCATCTGCAATAGAACAAAAGTTTGTCAAAAGTTCCTCCACATCAAAATTACTAACAAATGAAGGGACCAGTCATATGCCAAAAATCCAGAAATTAAGTTTGCATTTCATAAATTCTGTAAATTACAGTATAGAAAAAAACAACTAACCAAAGATTGTGTTGGTGGGGTTCATGGCCACTTGGTTCTTGGCGGCATCACCAATCAACCTTTCGGAATCGGTGAAGGCAACATAGCTTGGGGTGGTTCTGTTTCCTTGGTCATTTGCAATAATTTCAACTTTGCCATGCTGAAAGACACCAACACACGAGTATGTGGTTCCCAGGTCGATTCCAACAGCTGGTCCCTTGGACATTTTGTCTGCGGGGAAAAAAAAACATACAATTACATATTTAATTAAAAAACCGATTAATGTAATTGGTCTACAGCAAAAGTTCTCATTAACGCGAAGCAAACAAAATGGACGACGAAACCCGCAACGGAAACGATGGCGGACCACGTGGTCGGGCCTACCCGAACAAAGAGATTGTTAGCGAGTAAAAGAAAAAAGAAAAATCCCTCAAAATCATTCAAATCCTATATTAAAATATTTATACATATTTGTAACGGGTTAAACAGCAACCGTTTATTGAATTAGGTGGAGTCTATTGTCTATGATCAAGCGATACCAAATCGAGGTATATCAGTGCTGAACAAATGAAAACTAACCTTTAAAAAAAAACATCAAACTGAACTCGACCAGTAAAGATTGGTTAATAAAAATTACCAACACATCTTTAAAGAAAAAAGCCAATACAGAAGACCGGCATCTACAACCATCATTATTTATACAGCTATAATATGGTATACAGCGGCCATTACGATACACGTTATAATAAGTTAACGCATACATTCAAGTAACAATAGTCGTTATTTTAGGAAACATCTGGTATATTGGACATACATACAATGAGGCCCTGGCAACGAACGGCCATAAAAGCAACCAATAGGATAAATTAACACAGCTCGAAAGCTATTGGAGGTTATGAAAAAATATAAACTGAAAATAAACGATACATCATAGGAAATTTATAATAAAATATTAAACTTACTTAATTTTTTTGAGCAAGCGTTGATGGAAGTAGAAAGTACTCTGAGGCGGTGCCTGCCTTGCCTCGATGCTGAATAGAGAAAGAACGAACGTTCCAGAAGGAGTATTTATTACCGGCATCTTGACCAATCACGTTCCTGGAAACGCCGACTCGCTCAGTCAAAACCAATAGAAACCACCAATAATTCTTAATCTCCGCCCACAGCAGACTCAAATTTTAACTGGCTAACAGTGTTTACCGCATCATGCAAAACCCGTTAAGGCCTGATCTAGGATCAGGTTAAGCAACCAGAATGGACGTTTGTTTAATATATGTAACAGCCACAAACTGATCTAGGGGCAGCAAGTTTGTAACAGGAACAGCCATTCTGTAGAAGCTTCTAGAAACATCTCGAACATTCGGTGATAGTGTTAATAGTACAAAACAATTATTATAATTGTATAAATATTGTATTAAGAGTTTTTGTATTCGTTTCATTAAATAAAAAGTTTAGGATTGAAGACACAATTGTTTGTTGCCTTTCACTTTAGGGTTGAAAATAACTTTTCACATTATTTAAACAGAACCCCCTAAAATGTAAACTACATGAATGAGGAACTTTATTCTAATGCTCTCTGAAAGTCTTGTGAGGTACTGGTATGGGAAACCCAGTAGGACACTTGAATAGTTATATACATCTCTTTACAAGTATTTATATATGATATATTTTAAATAATGGATCCATGTTAAAACTAAGTATATTGCCATATAGTGAATATGGCATTATAACCGGAATAATTCTATGTTAATAATATTGTTCTAGAGAAACATTACCCATTTGGGCAGAGAAAATGAAATTGTAACTTGAAAATAATATATGATATGTACTTTGGTTTAACTTATCTAGACACGCCTGGACACACCCTAAACTGAAATACTGCCTCAATTGCTATAGTAAACTTCAGCAGTGTAAACTAGGCTAAAGTGTCTCAATAATTAATTTGGAGCTCTATCCAGAGTGCGTCCCACTTATGATTTAAAATGGTTTAATTTTGAAATAAATATCAGATTTTTAGTTGTAATAAGGTTTGAAAGATATAACATAAATCTTAATTTTAACTGAACACACTACAGCTTTAACAGTTGTTTTAAAGCATACAACTTTCAAACACATTTTAAATGACATTTTATTGTAAAAATATTCTGACATTTAATTAAATATCCTAAAGGGTTTAGTTTAATTATTTTACAGAAAATACAAATATATACAACCATGCACACACACAGTCCATTTCGCATTGTACAGTCCAGCTGCTTTCATCCGTTTGAAATGAAACTGTTTTCAACTGTTTGAAATTTACAGTTCAGTCTCTTTAATGATGGGTTTGGCTATACAACCATTTACTTTTTCTGTTTTTTCATTAATGACATGCACAGAAGCGGCTGTGGCCCTTACTTCATTCTCTATTGGGTCCTCCTCTTTGTATTTTGTGAAACTGACATTCCAAAGGCCTGACAAAAGAGTAAAGTATTTATTAATAATTTGAGCAACAAAGTGACAAATTTGGAAGAAAGAAATCCATCAACAGATGTTTGGAGACTATCTGAAGACTATACCTGGTCCTCTTTTTTGCTGTTTTTGTTTTTGCTTCTCTTCATTGCTGGATTTTGATTTGCTGCTCTCCACTGACTGATCAGTGTCTTCATTCTCTGTGTGAATAAAGTATGGATGATAATTTGGCCAATAACTTCAGAGTTTAAGAAATAGCTGTTGTTAATTTCCATATGTTAAACTGTTACCTTTTTTCCAGGTAGTGTGTGCTTTCCTGAGGCGAATCAGAATGAAAGCGAGTACAATGATCAGGCAGAAGATGAGGCATGTGACCAGTATCACAAGCAGCACAGAGTTACCATTTTCACTTCTTCTACCTTCATTTCTGTTCTCATCTTTTATAACTAAAATACAAAAAAGTCAGGGATTAAAAAGACTATGTATAAAAACAAGACCTGCCATGAATTTCTGAAACGTGGGAAACACTGTCCACAGTCAAACAGTTTCAAGATTTGCCTTTCTTATTTACACACATAAATATTATACTATATCTGGTTTGCCACAACACTTCACACAAACATTTACACATTGTATAACCACCAGATGGCGCCCAACATCACTCGTAACTGTAGTCTAGCACCATAGTCTTAATAGATCAAAACATGATCACAAATATTTGGACATAGCTGTATTTAGCTGTTTTTGTACGTGATGTAATTATTAACCCCACACAATGAGCTATATAACATCCTAAATTCTTAACAGCTTTGAAAAAGGAATTTGTTTAAAAGCAGGATTCATCCCCAAAACACACTAAAGCTCACCTGAACTGTTGTTTGATGAAGTTGTGCTGACATTTGATGATGCAACATATGGAGTTATACCAGATTCCGAGTCAGTGGTGTTATATACTGTAAAGGAACATATTATTTTAGGTTACATAGTAATATTGGCTTTATAATCACAGAACACTTTTCTACCTTGACGTGTTACTTTTATATACTGTAGTAAGCATTGATATAGAAAAACGTGACAGTCTTTAGTTTAGACATATGCAAATACACCAATAAATTGCTAATTTGTATGTTTTTGTCAGACGTTTAATATCTAAGCACAGTTACTAACAAGAACCATGTTTTCTGTGTTATTTTTCAAACCATTCACATCAATTTACTATTTATTCTGATGCACCATGGAAAACACTTATACTTACTCTTATTGTTCAGAGTTGGGCTAGGTGTTGTATATTCTGATGTATTTGTTGGTCCAACTGTGGTACTCTGATACTGGGATTCTGATGTTTCATTACCTGCCACAAAACACAGTACATTTGTAATGTTTGTGAGACAGAATTGCATTGTAATTGGCTATATATTTTATTACTATATATTTAATTACATAAGGTACATTATTTGACAAAAATATGCCTACACTAAATCTGGTTTAGTTTAAGAGGAGATTTGACAGAAAAGGAACAAATTTATATGCAGGGTTCATCCACATTCATTACTTACCAGTACTGTTTGATGAGATTGTGTAGGCATCTGTGATCTCTGTTGTTCCAGACGATGAATCAGTGGTGTCGTATACTGCAACAAAACATTTCAGGTCGTATATTAAAAAGGACGAAAAGCTTATATTATGTATGGACAGTTCAAATTGAGTTATCAGGTTCTTTGTATTTCTCTTACCATTTGTGTGTACTTCAGGCTCTTGGGTGTTTGATGATTCTGTCTCTGAAATACCAATGGTGTATGCTGAAACAAAATCAAAATAATTAATATTACTGACAGATCATAGTTATCATGTTTATATTAACAAAACACTATTCGTTAAAAGATTAAGCAGTTATAAGGCAGGCAGCTGTACAACAAAGTTACTATAGAATGTAAATGAAACCAAAAACTAGAGATCAGTCAATTTAGGTCAGTTAAATGTGAAGTGAAATGAAGCAACTTCATCAAAACAAACTTTAACACAATATAAGTCGTTATCCTTTTACTTACCTGTGCTAAAATGTGGGGCTAGTGTTGAAATAGTCGGTGTCTCTGTTGCTCTTGGTGTTGTTTGGGGGATTTCTGGTATAGTTGAGGCTTCCTCAGCTGCAGAAACGATTAAAACATGTAATCAGTTAATCAACGCATAAAACTAATATGTGATTCCTTACACATTTAATTTAGATATGGGGATAATAGTGATTCACATGACAGATCTATTCAACACTAATAAAAATTAAAGTGGTACAATTTTCAGACAAAGTAATGTTAAACACTTACTTGTACTGCTTGAATGAGTGAAGGGTTTATCAGTGATCAGCATCTTAGTCAACGTATCTATATAACTAGGGTATGCAGGTGTGGCAGACTCATCAAAATCTACATGAAGAAATAAAAATTTCCACATTTCAGTACAGAGAATGATATTTATTTACACTGTGGTTCTACTTTGGAAAGAAAAACACTGCAGTTTCAAAGAAATTGTATTCATGTGATTTGTGATGAAAGCAAGCTAAAGGGGAAACTACCCAAGAGTCCACTCTGTGAACTGTGCTTTCTCTAAAGTCCAAAATCAAACAAAATCCCCGTGAATATTTCATTTCCTGTTTTTACAAAATTTTCATTTAGGCCCTGTGAGACTATTCTCTCCTGTACTGAAGTAACATGCATTTACCGTTGTTTTCCAGGATGATGGAGCCATTCAGAGTGAAACCATGCAGGCTTGAATATCTGACCAGACACTTTACTGTTGTTAGTCTCCTGTGTGTCCTCACATGCAGGTGACTGATTGCACTGTGTGTTCTTTCTTTGTTGGCCACAGTTGTGTGAAGAGCTGTAAAAAAGTGTATTCATGTTTTATTTTTAATATTTTCGGGAACAAGTCTATAATCTTCTAAAAAGTAACTATAGTGGATATCAGATTAAACATCCATTTCAGTTCCCGGTAATAAAACACTGTACATTCAAATAATGTAAATTGTCTGGAAAATTTATTCCATTTTAATTGTTAATCATTCATTTAGATGAACATATTAACCTGGTCACAAAACATACTTGCGGGCAAGAACACACATTGGACAAATGGGAGCCCATTGCAAAACCTTTACACACACACCCTTGCGGACAAAGTAACCCCAGGGTCCTTAGTGCATGTCCAAAGTGGATGCCTAATTGCGTCAAACATGCTATATGGTGCTTGTCAGTTCCAAAATACTTCCCTATTCTTCATTTAATTATAAATGCAGAGGAACGTAATTTAGTCTTGGGTAAAGTAATCTAAGCAGAAGGATTTGAATAAGAGAGCATCACTTACCCTCCACTTCAAGATCTTTGTCCATTAACCACGACAGTCTAAATGTATTGCCATTTGCTGAAGTTGAACATTTAACCACCGTTTTATTCAAATGTCTTTCTGTTTCCAGCTTTGGTGCACCTACAATAGCAAGAATATTTTTTAGCAAGCAATGTTAAACTTTATATCAGTACAAACTTACTGTCACTAATAACTTCATTCTTATTTAATGATTTCCTTATTTAGTCAGATATTCAGTTTATTAGGTGAAATGTAATGATTAGCTTGAAATGCATAAACGTAGCACAGCATCCAGGATATAAAACAGTGCAACAAAGAAAATAAAAGACAAAAGTGTGAAAATACTCACTCAGAACTATTAGTTGAATTCGTTTCCTGAAAACTTTTGATTTGCTGTAGATTAGACACTTGTAAACACCTTCGTCTGTAAATGTGACATTAGATATTTGGACTGAAAACGAACTTGTTGAGGGCATGAACTTGATCCTTTCGTCTATGTGGATAAAAAAAATACAATTTATATAATATCTCAATTGTGTTCAATTGAAAATAACATTTGTATCAATCAAATGTAACATTGACTTATGGAACTAGTTTTTTTTTACACAACAGATCTTACCATTTTCCTTGTAGTGTAACATGTCATAGCCACGTGGGTCTCTCCATTCCACAGGGGTCCGAGTCATATTTATCGGGCAGGTAAGAGTCACTGTTTCACCATCCATGACTATAGTTCGCCTAGCTGCCATGCACAGAGATACACCTGTAAAACATGCAGCAAATCTGAAAATTAGTTAACTATCCAAATTAGGATAACCTGCAACTTTGTATGTAATGTATTGCTCATCACATTTATTTATTCAATTTTACTAGCTTCATAGAATATTCATTAACTTCTTATTATAGGTCACAGAAGAATCTGAGCCAACAGGGGAAAATTTCCTCAGGGAAAAGCCATGGACAACGTACTGATGATCTGGTGGGTAACATTGTCACCTCAAAACAGAGAAGTTGCATACAGTTGCTCCCACAGCTGATTGATCACACTGTAAGAATGTATGGGTGCAATTTAAGTGTGGGCTAGTAAAAGTAAAAATTATCATTCTAAGTGGAATATAAGGGGGCAGGTAGCATACACTTACTCAACACTGACTCATAATGCTACCTGTACTCTCCACGGAGGGGGCTGCACACAGGAAGGAGATGGTGACTATAAGTGTAAACTGAAAGTGGTCGCTTTAAATTTGGTTGAGGTGAGAACTTCAGCTAAAAGCAAACAATCACTGAGAGCAACAGGAAACAGCAAATGTCGATGTGCCGACGTTAAGACCACAGTACTCTCCAGCTTGCTGTGGGTGTAATGATTAAACTCTAGCCTAGAGGAGAAATGTGGGTGATCAACTGTAGGTGTAGGCCAGTGATAAAACCATTTAAAGACCATTTTATTTATAGTTTTACTGTTGGTTGCCTATTCCTATCTCACTATCAAACATATCTTTGTAGATTGGAGTGAAGAGTGCTGCATCCACTTGTAACCTTGTAAATTTCATACATTCAATTTGTTAGCTGTTTCTAAACAACCTCTAATTAGAGATCTTTGAGAACTTAAAATTGTATGTTTGGATAGATTCCATAAAAATTAAACTCTATGATCTTTGTTGCATGTTAATTAAAAATACATTTATAAACTGACAAAATGTATACAACAACAATCTTGCAACAGACACTTCATCCATAAAATACACATTTCTTTTAATATCCATTCATCTGACGGATCTCTTGTAATGCTTAATATTAATATTATCATATGATTGATATAGGATCTGGTTTCCTTGGTTTCAGTCACCATTTGAGTCTCTTCTCGTTTGTATGAGTTTCGTCTCTGGATTCTGAATTCCTCCCACACAGATATATGTTGAACTGGCTGCTCTATATCATAGCTCATTTTAAAGTAAGTAAAACTGCTGGTTGTATTCTCAACTGATGCTCTAATTTCCTTTAGTGGAGAAAATACACTAAATACAAACTTTGTGAGTGAACTTTGTGAACTTAGTGAAAAAAACACGACTGAAAGAATGAAGATTTCAATTTACTAGAATAGTATAAAAACAATTTGTGTATCAAATTTAAAATACAATGACCTGTTAACAGATATACAATTTGAATAAACACTTCATTGATATATTTTGTTGCTTATTGAGTTGAACTGTAGATGCTAGATCTAAATATGACATTTTTGTAGCAGGTCACGAGTCCCTTTAACCTCCAGAATCTTACACTTTGTTTAGTTTTAGAATAAAGTTGATAGTAACATAAATCTATAAAGTTTTTAATAAACCACAAAGGAAAATATACTCAATCAACTCTGACTTTATAGTGTGACCTAATAGTCCAGTAACACCAAATTATAAAATTAATAAGTTAACTAACCCTAACCCTATATAATACAAAAATAACCATTTTTACGTACCCGTAACCAGCCAGAGTAGGCAAATATATGAGCTGTGTGTATTCTGCATAGTGAAAGTATAGAGGTCTGAGGTTGACTTCCTCTGTTGCTGCTTTTATGAACACTAACAATTCCGTGACATCACCTAATGTAATGGAAGTCCCTCTAACCAGTGTATTTTTAAACTCTGTGGGTATTTTGGCCAATACTTTTTCACTATACTGACCATTACATGATACTAAAAAACAGAACTTTTTATATGCCGGGAGTTTTTGGCACATTGTTAAGGATCAGTTTCATGGAGCACAACAAATGTATTTCACTTAAATGCTGTTCTACAAAAACAAAATATTGTACACCAAGAAAAAAGTGGGGATGATATCTTTTGTTTTTATGCTTTGAACATAATATTTGCATTCTCTGTACTCAGAACTGAGTCATCAATGTAATTCCTATAGTACACAGTACTGTGCTAAAGTCTGAGACACCCAGTGACAATTATCATGAAAAAGGATCTCAGCAATGTTTATTTTCTCAGTAAAACACTCCATCAGGATAAATACTAAAAACATCGATGCTAAAATTAGTTTAGTTTCCATTCCCCACTGTTCATTAAAACATTTGTGTTCTCTTCATGGCTGTCTGGTTTTATTGATGCTCATCAACCAACACCTGCTTTGTTAAATCAGTCTTAATGATGCTAAATCTAGTGAGCTGCTGGAGATGATGGACCTGATCAGATCCATGAGCTGCTGGAGATGATGGACCTGATCAGATCCATGAGC
>JAYDZF010000016.1:14621063-14633304 GCA_034509105.1 Microcambeva barbata | reverse complement strand
TAAACAGCTATGACTTACCCGCTCTAGCGTAATTTCTTCAAACTCATATTCGATTTCTGTACCGTTCACCTAAAAAATGAAAAAAATGCTACATTATAAGTATAATCTAATCCTAATAAATATCACAAAATATTGAAGACTTAAATATTCTGCAAGTTGTTGAAAATAATTAAAACTTGTAGTTTAATAGTAGAAATTGAAGTAAAATCTGACGGCTCTAAAAAATATCTGACGGCTCATTTGTGCATCCTTATATTTTAGTTGAAAATATCGAGGGCGGGGGTAGAAGTATTTGGCTGAGAGAGCGTATAGTTCAGATTTATCATTGTCTGTTTTACACAATTTTGGACCTGGATATTTAGTCCAAACAGCAGGGCGCTCTATATTTTTCATAACAAAACATGAATCCATTTGTTTGGCATATTTTGCCCAACCACTTCCTCAGAAATAAAAGGACATTAATTGTTTGGATGAATAAAAGATAATCACAAATACTTATATGTTTACATAAGCAATAGTAAAAGGAAACTTCGTTAATAACATCATTAATAAACCAATAAAATTTCTCTTCAATCGCAAGCTGTTGAAAATATCGTATAGTGAACCACGCATGAATCGTATTGCATCATGGGTAGAGTGCATCGTAACATCCCTAGGAGTAACATTTAAGCAGCTAATGTTTCAGCTAGTCTCTAATGTTGGTTGAGACGCCCTGTCATTCAGCCATGTTGGAATAATGTTGGCTCAAATTTGAGTTAATGGTTTTATACTCCTGTTAACATTAGAAACAAAGGAACTCACGTAAGGTACTGACTCCAGAGTATCTGTGTTGACTATGATTGGTGCAGGGCTGGCCTGTAAAGAAAGAGAAATCAGGATGAGTTACCCATGACCCGCCTTACTTTCTAGTGATTCCAGTGCAGCTCAAACAGCAAACTTAATACTTTTGAGAACAACAAAAGTAGGACCTGAGAATGGTCTTTTAGCTCCATGCCCACTACCTGTACCTGGCCACAATAAACTCACTCAAGTCATGGCCCATATTCCACAAACAATTTATAAATTGTAAGGCTGGTTTGATGTCAAATCACGTAATTGGGCAGTAGCGGATGAAAATGATGCCAAGCTGGAACATTTCCAGTAAAGATATATCAGAAAACGAGAGTTGATTCGATTTCAGGCAACACTGGCCAGATTCAATAGAGAAATGCTGCGTATGCAGATACATGCACAGGCACCTACACACAGACATCAACATACAGACTGAAAAGTGTTAACATTCATGGGCAGCACTGCCACAAAGCCCATACGTCCCAGGTGAGAGAGTAGCAGCACTGCCGAGAGAGCAATCAATGGCGTAGGCCGACGTCCGGGCTGCTGACAGCACACCTCTGTTAATAAAAAAGCTGCATTAATAAAAAACCCGAAGAGCTTCTGCTTCAATAACACAGAGAGTGGAGATGCGGCCCTGTAAGAAATTAATTAAGAGCTTCTGTTCCATCGGTCTGACGAAGATACGCCTACGTGGCTCATCATTTTTAAGAGTCTTCTGCATACACTATAAAAGCTTTCATCTCCTACATCGGGTTTTGAATCTGATGTAAAGAACAGAATCAGGAGAGCCACAGGGACAAAGAAACAGCTCCATATTGGGATATGTGTAGCACCGTTCTTTACCCTGTTAAAGGTGTTATGGGCCTCATACACCCAAATCAACACTACTACATCACAGTACTGTGACAGGACACTAGTGCCTAGTGAGTCTGCACATTTATCTGGATCCATACTGACTACACTGGATACCACAGCTTCTAGAGGCGGACATGGGGAAGTATCAACAGAGCAAACATGACCATCAAGGTGGTCCTACAGATAAAAAATTAGGTTCAAGTCTGGGGAATTAGGGGGCCAGGGTAGTACTCGGAACCAGTGTGGTCTGGCCGTGTAACGTGATCCCATTAAGCCTAATAAAAGAATCAGCATGTTTTCTCTCTTTGACCATAACTGTTGTGGACACCCATCCATATTCATTATGGCATCTGCTTCATAGCAGGTACGGCTTCATCATCATTTCACGATTCACTTCTTTCGTATTTGGGAAGACACTTCAGATGCTTAAACCTGGGATCAAGTTCAGTAGCAGTTGAACAATCACTAGTCAGAGAAACTCACTACTCACTGTGTGTCTGTATGCTACATAGATGCACATAGAAGTAAAACTTGAAACATCTTTATCCAGCGTTAGTCTCGATGGTCTGGTTTCACACGCCGTCATAATTTATCCAGCAAATGAATCAACACCCCGCGGAGTTAATTTATTTTAACGCTGTAAAGATTTTAAATTAATCACAACGATTAACACGTTCATTTTGACAGCACCAATTCTACTCCCGAAAACATTCAGAACTGCCCTTTCACCTCAACATTTGACTTGACACGCTTTACACTGTTATCAAAAGGGGATTAAGATTTAAATCAGGAATTATGTAACACTTGGTTACATAACAAAGACATTTTTAACACATTTTTGCCATTACAGGTAATTCTGAAGCCAACAGCCGCTGCAGCTCTCGTTTTAGTTTACTGGACTTTAATAATTCAGGGCCGATCTACCAGCCTCAATAATGCACAAGCACATGTTAAAATCCATTAATAAAAGAGGTACACTCAGGGCCGGACAATGAACAACGAACTGCATCTGGGCTAGAAAAGATACAGCAGATGCCCCGGAAACTTTTTTTTAACCACACAGTCTGGTTTCATAGAGATCAAATTCAGAAAATGATGCTCACAAATGATGGAAAATCAGTGGGATCTGTGAGGGTTTATTTTCTCACTGAAACAAGATGCTCCCACCTTGTGGCGATAGGAGACAATAACACTCAAAGTGTGTATGCTAAAGAAGGGAGTAGTGTTGTTTTATTTAATTTTAATTCTCATTCTAGCTTATAGAAGTAAACAACACTGCATATTGGTCAAACACACCAACTCTGAAATTATAAGCTAAAATAAACTGATAATTTTGAAGTGGTCTCTTTTTTCATGACTATACACAAACTCACACAACATAATTGCTAGATATGCACATTTCAGGTGACGGATTAAAAGATGCGATGGTCGGTACGTCTAAGCATGCCCCTTGTTAACTAAACCCAATTAGTGCTTAGACAGGCCTCCTTGAGCTGTACAAACAATCTAAACTCTACGGGTACGCTAACACTTCATCAGCACTCAGCCCACGAAGCAGCATCTGGGAATCTATGACCGACTCCATACATCAATCCGAAGCTCAGGCGGTACGAGCGGCCATTGTTATTCCAGCGTGGTCTCATAGAGAAGACGTGAGTGCAGCGGCACAGGCGGTGGCACAGAGGGGCAGGTTTAATAGCCTTTGTCGTTTCTCATCAGAGGAATTGGATTCATAAAACGAATAGAATGATTACACTAGCGGGGAGGGTCTATTAAGGTTCAATAGCCAAAACAGAGCTAGAAAATCAGCAGCAGTCCAAACCTTTTTTGGACCAAGGGTGAGTTTTATATAAGATATAATTTCACGCACCGACAGGGATGAGGTGATTTAACATACACTGTTATGACAAACATAAAAAGTGCATAACAATACTATTAACAACTGAAACTTTTTGAGCTTTTAGCTTTGCAAGCTTGTAGGCATAACGCATTAAGAGGAAGATAATCAATTTCTTCAAAATTAAACATCTCTCAGAGAGTGCTTGTCAATAGAACAAAAAACAACTTTTGGGGGTCTAAAAACTATAAAAACAGACATGAAATTTGTTTACAAGGCTTGAACTGTACAAAGCCCTGACCTCAAGCCCACTGAATGTCTTGGGGATGCAAATTTCAGTGGACACACCTCAAAACAACATCAAGTCTGGTTTCTCCATCCGTGAATGGAGAGCTTTGCTATGGTCCTGCTAAAATGGAAATGAACTGGGAATTAAATGGAAATGAAATGCCAGGTAGAGCGAGAGCTGCTGCGATTATGACCCCTGCTGGTTAGTGCCTGCATCGGTATGTGACTCTACGTGCGCGATACTGATCTTCATATGAACTCGCCTAGCGATGGTAAAAAAAGAGGCGTTAGTTATAGCCCTCTGCGTCAGGGATAGAGGTCTGCAACAGTAGAATCATCCAAAACGACACAGTTGGGACAAAAAGTCGTAAAAAACTTAATTTAATTCACTTATATGGTTGGTAGTATAGTTATATAGTCGAACGTAACCAATTCACATAAAACCCTAAAGAAATAATGAACTTGTAATTAGAAAGCAGGCTGTAACCTCCAAAGCTCCATCATTGTTAATTACACTACAAGCCATATTATTTACACAACACACCCTTTACACACACGTATTGCTCGATACACCACCCGCTAGTCTCTTTTTCATCCTCTTCCTATTTACACTACGTTCTGTCAATCTGTCTCCCACCTCAACTACTTTCCACCTCTTCGACATAAATTTCTATTCTTTCTCTTGCCTTACCCTTCTGAAGTACAGTTTACCTGGTAAGGTTCCCGCCAGCCCTGCGCTGTACATCCACACTCGGACCACAGATCACAGCTTCTCCCTTTGGTATGCAGCACCTCGTTCCGGCTCGGGCTCCTCCAGGAGGTCTCCGAGCGTGAGGTTGTCAGCCTGGCGCGCTGCCTCGGCATGCTGGGGACAGCCGGGGCGGGTGAGGCTGGGTATCCGCATCCATACAGAACGTCACCCCCTATCGTCCTCATTCCTCTACAGTAGTTCTGCTGATCAGTGAGGTGGGCAGTCATGCTGTCCACGCCGTCTTCCCCTTGAGACCGTTAGGATGTGCTCCTGGTTTTTATTTAGGCGGCAGTTGTGGAGGAGGATGCACAGCTGCAGTGAGCGTCTCTCCTCTGGGCTCTGACTGCTCACTGAGCGAGAGACTGTGAGTGTGTGTGTGTGTGTGTGCATGGAAAAGCTTAACGCTTTGTACGTAGATGATTCAGCTAGTCGTGTGACTTGACTTGACAGCATCTCTCGTTCTGGTCTGAACCAATACAACCCTTGCTCACTAGGAGGCGAGAATTTTGTGGTACCAGCACTGCCCATAAACTACATATGAGTCTGAACCATGGAGCCAGCGTATCACAGGGCATGACATATTCACTTACATACACCTAGAATCAATTTCTAGCAAGATATCAGAGTATCTGGAGAAATTCAAACAGGACAGTGACAGAACATACCAAACTCATAACTGACAGTGAATGGCGGCAGGGACCAACCAAGAACCAAAGGGTTAATTGTGTTGTGTCAGTTAACATCCACTAAAAAAGTTTTGAAAGATTCATCCTATTCATTTTGAATTAGCAGTCCTGGTCAAGGTTTCAAGGGAGTCCACTGGGTCAATTCTCAGACGGGGTCGAGTCCTTTGTGTGTGGATTTGGCATGTTCTCCCCATGTCTACATTGGTTTCCTCCAACAATCATAAGACATACAATGAGAACAAAATTGTCAGTGATGAGCCAGTTAGGAGTGCAACCAAAGTGTGTAAAGAATTAATAATTAAATAAACAAATAGTAATTATTTGTCAGTAAGTAATGCATTTTCACTGGATCTGGCAACACTTTTATCGTGGATGAATAAACAGATGTAAAAAACCCTAAACAGTCCAAGACTAAACTACATTTAATGAGAAATATTTAGATTTAGATCATTTACCCCACAACTATTCTTAATCTTTCTAATGATTAGATGAAGTCCCAGTTTGTGAACATGTAACTCGTTCCATATTCAGGATTTGATGTAAACAAAATCTTGTTAATGGAGAAACATTCACACTCTCTGCACCACATAGTAAATATCAATAACAGCTCTAAATATAAGTCTCTGTGTCACGTTTTATCAGAACAATGGTCTTTACAGGCAGTAATTAATGCTAAATAGCTCGGGCTTGATTATCTGTGTTGCCCTGAAGTTCTGCTCCCTCTGGTGGATACTAATCCACACTACAAACAGACGTCTGTTCTTTTTATTCCATTTATTGCTACTAAGAGCTACAGCCTGGTCAGGGCCACGATAAAAAAATAAAATAAAAAAATAAAATAAAATAAAATGTACTGATACATTCTGAGGAATTGGAACTTTAGTGTTGGTAATTAAAATGGATGATAATTAGTAATGCACTAAATTATTTAGTACATGTTAAACCTTTTGTGAGGATGTACACAAGAAAAAAGCCACTTGTATTATTATTGTTTATTAGCATATTTATTATTGTAGTAGTATTGTAATTACAATAATTATTAATAATAATATTATTATTTTTAATGTGTTTATAGGTAAACATAATAACAAATCAATGTTTACACACAGAGCAGTTGTAGTGGTTAAGGTACTTGATTAGTAATCAAAAGGTTGCTGGCTCAAGCCCTATTACTGCAGGTTGCTGTTTACATTATGCACCCTGTAAGATTCGGCGACCTTACTGATCCAAAGCTGGATGATGGATTTTGTGTGTGTGTGTGTGTGTGTGTGTGCGTGCGTGTGTGTGTGTGTGTGTGTGTGTGTGTGTGTGTGTGTGAGTGAGTGAGTGAGTGAGTGATGTATCATGAGGGCTTCCAGCGAAGCAGCAAATGACTTGTCAGGCACTGACAGGGCCAGTCAACCAGCTTACAGGGTCAAATATGTATGAGATAATATTTGTGTGTGTGTGTGTGTGTGCTGTTTTCTCTTGTCTGTTGACCTTTGATCTCTCAGCAAGCACTGCATTAAAATCAACCCGATTCTGAAACCTACAACGGTTCTAAGACTCTTAGAATAGAAACTGAAACCATGTAGCAACTACATCAGCAATGCAGAAGACTTCTCTGGGCCAGATGGGCCATGCTGTACACCTCACAAGCCTCTATGAGCTATGGGTTTAGTGATCAGTTAAAGTTTAATGGCATACACACTCATCTAACTTGCACGTCTTTGGAGACACGAGGAGAACATGCAAACCCCACATAGTATGGATACAGACCTCTACTGATAATTGCATACTAGAAGCACTAAATCATACCTGGAGTTTTGGAGATGGTCTGAACTATCTTGTCATTACAGTTTGGATTGAGCTGCTTGATTAAATTTTTCCTGCTTCTACTACGTGACTGAGAATACAAAATTGTACTAATCAAACTATTTCAGAACTAAACTAAATAAAAACCAGTGCCAATCAGGACAAGTTTTAAATCAACATAACTGACTGATTGGGATGATTGGACGAAGTCTCAAAAATTACAGATGAAAAATCGTCAATACTGCAATTCACCACATGATGGCACTTGCAGTTCATCTAAGCTGGAGAACCGTCGACTCTTTCTGAAAACCAATGTATAACGAGCTAGTAGTCCACATACCACTGATGGAAAGTGTGCGACTTGGGGTTGAATTTCAGACTTTAAGGAACGATCTCTAGTACAGTCTGGATGTTCTGTTTTCTGTTTCAGAGACTGCATACCATTATCTGTCAGAGAGCAGCTGCTACACTCCACTGTGCTCTTTAAAAATCAATGAGAGCAATCACCCTGCGAGTGTATGTTTATGCTTTTGGCTGCATGATACACCAGAAAAAGTGCTGCACTGAATACTTATGAACCCACAAGTTCCAGCTAAGTGATCATGTATCGGGCGACACAGTGGTTCGATGGGTAGCACTATAACCTGTCACAGCAATGAGGGTTTACAGATCACGATCACAGTGGGAATGCATCACATAGGAAAGAAAATGGGTAAAAATCCATCGCAGAGCAACGTACACTCACGCCTTGACTTGATTTCATTACACAAAGTAGCAAAGCACTCCATCCACCTGACATGCTTCAGAAAGAAAAATCTTCTACCTCACCATTACAGTACGTACTCTGTATTCACACAACGCATGAAGCGGTCAAAACACAATAGATATAATCACAGTAATTGTTCTCTAGAGGACTAATCTCAAGCTTCTCAATTGTTCTCAAGAGGTCAAGCTTCTATGAATCCGATAGATTTTCTACTTCTGTGCATAAGAGAGGCTGTAATCCATTAAAAAATATTTTCAAAAAACACTACACAATGAAAACAGATGAAAATTGCTGCTTATTCTGGTCTTGTATACTATTATTAGTTCAGTTCAGTTCATTGTTTTTAATCCCTTATCCTAATCAGGGTCGGGAGGGGCTCTGGAGCCTATCTCAGCTCTTAAACAAGCACAAGGCACACAGTAACACCCTGGATGTGGTGCTAGTCCATCACACATACCTACAGGATTATTCAGTGACACCAATCAACATGGTAGCATGTCTTTGGACACCAGGAAAAAACCCACGCGGACATGGGGAGAACATGCAAACTCCACACAGAAAGGACCAAGATCGCACCACCTGGGGGATCGAACCCAGGACCTTCTTGCTATGAGGGGACAGTGCTACCCACTCAGCCAACGTGCCGCCTACAGCCGAATTAGAAGCATGTTTGGGGCGGCACGGTGGCTTAGTGGGGAGCACTGTCGAGTCACAGCGAGAAGGTCCTGGGTTCGATCCCCAGATAGGGCGATCTAAAAACTTAATGCAAGGAATATCACAACACAGTAAAAATAATAGTCATTTATAATTTATACTTACTGATTTGTATATGTTAAGATATTAATTTGTAGGTCTGTGTTGTTATGGGTGTCTTTATGTGGCGGATTTTGAACAGATTTTTGTCTGAAAACCACTGTTGCAATCTGGCAACCCTAAAGTCATGGCTCCTGTCGATCAGAAGCGGACTAAATTGTTAAATAAAAAAAGGTATATGTTCATGATGATCACAAATGACTAATGGCTTGTGCTAGAGTACATTTAATACTATAGTAATTTTATATCAAACAGTGGCTACTAGTAAAATGACTTTAAATACATTCTTATGTAAATCATCAATCAATCAAAACTCTTACTCTTGTGCTGACCTGAGCGAATCTTTTTTGTCGTTGCTTCCGAAGCTTGTCTGTAAAATTCTGCTTCCATTTGCAGATGTTGCCCAGCGTGGGAGATTTTATGGGCCACAGATCAGGGGCTCTGTTCCTCAAGAGATCCACACTGAGACGCTTATGAAGGGGCTGCGTCCCCAAAAGCATCCCAGCAGCCAAGGGCGTCAGGGTAGGCACGCTGTTCCGGTGAAGTTTCTCACCGCAGTAGCCATTATTTTTCAGACTGTGGGTCAACATCTGGGTTAGCCAAACCAGGTTAATTAACTGGACTGAACTGACAGAAGTCTTTAAAAAGTACGTTGTTGTAGTCGGTACAAAGGGAAAAAACAATCCAAATCCCTGTCTTGCTCAGACAGCTAATCCAGCTCACAGAAACAACAAAGCAGGACGAAGACTTGGCCAAGATCCAGGGAAAAAACTAAAAGCGCCAGCTCAGTCATATTTCAAAACATTTTGTGAGCTGTGTGGGCAGTGCAGGCCAGGCTGGATCTTTCGACCACAGCAGCCTGATGATTTGACCAGCGGGCCGCCGAGGCAAATGGACAGCACACAGTGACACAAACTCAATATGCTCAGCGGAAACGGGGTCAGAGCTAAATCAGATTACATCGGAATGAGCCGGGCCTGTCATGTAAATCACCCAGCGAATAATTAGCGCCGCTAAAAACAGCGTTCGGCTCCAACCGGATTAGAGACGATCGATGGACGCGCGGAGTGGACCACGCCGTAATGCAGACAGAGGAAGAGAGAGACGCCATTTTAACCACCGGATCGTCAGACAGACCAGCTAGGGTAAGACGGGAAAGTCAAACTCTGAAAATAGCTCGGCTTAAGAAGCTGTCCAAGAACAGCCACAAGCAGCCGATCAGACACAGAAACGACCCGGACTGCTCCACGTGGGAATCGAACCCAGGACCTGCTTGCCATGAGGTGACAGTGCTACCCACCGAGCCAGTGTGGAACCCCACCCACGATATACCTTATGTTTCCTTTCTTAAGACCAAGTCGATGCGGTGCTGCTCTCATCCTGAAAGAGTTCAAACTAACCTGGATCACTCAGACGAAGGATCTGATTGGACGGTATTAGCCCCTTTTGTGTGGTGTGATTATCCTGTCCCTGGTCGACTACAGATAAGACCGTTCCGGCTCTTTCTCTTTGCTTCCTTTCATTATTTTCACTTACTTACTTCTTCACCCTCCCTTGGGTGAGCACTGCCGATGAGGATGAGGAGATGAAGAAGGCAAGCATCTTCGTGCCTGGTATACACAATGGCGGAGAGGCAGCGTTCCATATACACCAGTGTGAACCCAGGCTGACTTTCGTTTTTCAACTAACCTTCGACATCCGAATGGTCCAGCAGCCTGTGAGCGGCGTAAGGATTTATCTATAATAGATGAGATCGGCTCTCACCGAGCACTTCTTTTTAAATTACCATACTAACAGCGGAGAGGAAAGAATTTGATCTCAGGACAGTCACAAATATTCTGGAACAGATTTTACTCTGTACCATGTTCCACAGAACTCTAAAATAAAGTAACAGGATATGACAAGATTGTGAGGAGCATTCTGAAGGTTAATATGAAATTTACGGTATGTTAATTACTTTAATAATAACTGTGCATTTTGTATCGATGGATAACAATACTGCTGCCTGACGAAGACCAATAATCATCAGGCATTTCAACATCCACCAGCACAGATAATAAAACTCTTTCCAACTTCAAAACAAAGATCAAAGCTCGGAATAAACTTAACATTATCAAAAGATCTTTGAACATCATAACATTCAAAAGCTCAGACAAATTGTCAAAAGCATGAATGGCGATTTGCATAATTTGCAGCCGAGATGTGGAGATTTATCAGATAACCGCCCTCGCCAAAGCCCGGATTTGACCCGTAAGCATCAAAGAGATAAGGAAACAGACGGGAAGAGGGAACAGGTGCATAAAATTTCCCCTCAGTCTCGACCCCCTTCTAATCTCGCTCACAAATCCATTTAAGACCAAATGCTGCTCTGTCCCACAGCTGTTGTTTCTGAGATCTGACAACAAGGAGGCGAGGCGGATATGGACCAGCGCATCAGAGGTCTGATTTAATGTTCATAGATATACACAAAGAGCAAAACATTATGAACACCATGTCTTTAAATCACCAGGAGATCATATGGGCATGTGCCAAAAGAATATAGACAGCCCATTTAATTATGTATTTTAGCACTACCCATACCCAACAGGAGTGTGGAATGACACACACATTGATCAGGCATAACATTATGACCACTTCCTAATATTGTCTTGGTCCCCCTGTAACTGTGCTGTACTGCGTGTTCTGACATTTTCTATCATAAGCAGAATTAAGTTCTTCAGTAATTTGATCTGCACCAGTTCTGTTGGATTGAAGGAGCCTTCTCTTTGGCCACCCATGGCACTGTCACTGGTTAACCACTGTTCCTTGCTCGGACCACTTTTGATAGATACTGACCACTGTAGACCAGAACACCCCACAAGAGCCATCACATTTTGACCCTAGTCAAACTTAATTACATGTTAAGCCCCTTTTTTCCAGCTTCAGCACATCAGCTATTAGGATAGAACGTTCAATTGCAAACATATTCCACCGCCGAACAGGTCCTATACGTTTATAACATTATCCTTGCTCTGAACAGCAGGAGCATGTGCGGATGTGTGTTTTGAGGGACTCCAGCCTGTGACTCGAGCTGTCAGTGAGCTGCTCGATGAGGGGCAGTGTGTGAAGGGGGCATCAGTGAATATGGGTTCTGGCAGACTGTCTATAAGCAGACAGAACCGTGAGCGAATGAGCAACCCAGGGGGAGTCACCCTCTGCTCTTAAATCTCATTTAACAAAACGCCACCGTTGCTCGCAATCACCTGTCAGAGCCAGACAGCTCATCCCTGCTGAATATAAAACCTGGACACAATTCGGATCGCCAATTATTGAGTTAATCAAGTGCTCAGGTTTCTAAATAATGATTTTTTTTTTTACCGGCACAGGTCAGGGTTATTTTCTTACTGAAAATAGGCGACCGTGAAGGCAAACGCTGTCAATTAAATCGAACACCGGACATCACAGGATTAAAAAAAAAAAAGATTTAATGTCGACTAAATAAGATCCTACGGAGGCTATTATTCTACAAGAGATGTGCAGAGATTGGTCCAAATTAATTACATTTTCACAAGCCTTGTTCACAAATACGGAGAATGAGGGGGGATAAATGCAGAAACTGAGAAGCTGAGTTCCTGTCT
>JAYDZF010000016.1:14548309-14566146 GCA_034509105.1 Microcambeva barbata | reverse complement strand
ACAATCTAAGCGATGCTCCGATCATCAAAAGATGTTCCTTATGTAACAGCACAGAACAAAGACGACACTTTTCAGACAAGACAGTGCAAAAGAAATGCCTAAAACTTACTTCCAAATACAGAAAGCAGAAAAGTATCCGCAAGAAAGAAGACAAATGTAATTTATGCCAAATGTATGCAAATCCCTTCAGTAAAACAGCATTAAAACTCAACCGGACGACCAGTTATTTGCCGACATTCTACCGTTTTCATTTCCTCACAGTTTATAAACACTCCTCATTGATATCTGCACACTTACAGTGAAGGGAAACCGGTCAACATGGACGACTCGACTGGAGCGATGTTGGATGTGTATGTGGGTCTTAATGCCTGAACTGGCAGCTTGTAAGCAGCCAGATTAATCCTCCCAGAGGCCTCTTGTTCTCTTCAAATCAGACAATGACCTTACCCCCCCCCCCCACACACACACACACACACACATAATCTCTGTTCTTTAGTTCACATACTGAAATGCTGGTACTTAATATGATTACGATCCTGAAGCTCTGGCTCATCTTTTTGAACCGGACATGTTTGATCTATCGCTTTCACTTCAGAAATCGTGACCTTATGCGCCGTCTGCCGGAACACTCCCCTTACTCGTTAGCCATGAGTGCTTACAAGAGCGCCCAGGATTACACGCTTGTCTCTCTCTCTCTGTGTGTGTGTGTGTGTGTGTGTGTTCAGGAATAGCTTTGGGATGAAAGTGTGATTAAGTCAGTTGGCTGGAGCCTGGCAGCACTGATTTAACAGGCCAGGATTGCTGAATGCCGACATTGAGCACAATGACATAAAAATCTTGATTTGCCCTCATTAACGGTGCAAGCAAGAACATTTGTCTATTGGTTACTTTATAGCTGAAGGGATGGTGGAGAAATACTGGCCAGTTTTCCCATCTGGCATGCTGGTGTATGTGTTACTGATATTTAGGAAGTTGACACTTGTTGATAATGCCAGCATCTAAAACACAGATCAGCCTTACCATTAAAACCTATTGGTTAGAAACACCTAATGTATCGTTTTCACCCTCATTTCCTGATATTTGTTCACTGACGAAAATCTGTATTTGTCTGGAATACCAATCAACCACACTCCAAGTGTCCACACTTCCATGTTTAGGTGTATCTTCTCCTGCTTTAGTTTTAAACTTTTGTTATACCTCGGTGCTGAGAAATGTTTAGAATCGGCTTTTATGAGTCTAAAACTCTTATTGCTAAATAAGCTTTGTGTGGTTTAATGTATTAAAAGAACGACACATTAACAATAAAATTATCTTAATTATTAATCTGTCTTTGTAGAATAAGTCCCGTTAAGCTTTGTTTGAACGGTTCAAATGGAGTCGCTTGTACTAAATCATATCAAGTTCATCTGATTGGAGGTGTCAGAGTTCTTCTCAAATGAATGCACCCTTCCTGTTACCTCTGGACTAGCTAAACTGCTATATTAAATCTGCTATAACTGATGGAACATGATATTGCTGTATGATGTGTTGTATAAACTCTGCTCTCTGCCAATGTTTTCATTGAATTAAAATGCAGCGCTAAGTCGGTACAAGTGAGTATGCACTCGTATTTAGACACAAATCATTGGAAACAATGAATGCCTGGCAATAAAGGCAATATTTATTTGCAGCACGTCTGGTGTACAGTCCTCGTGGAATAAGGTTACACGTACACACACACGGTGTGTATAGAGTGTAAGGTGTGACTGTGACTCAGAGATTCATGCCGTCAAGCTCAGAATGTTCCATTGATGTCCAGCTTCCATGCTGATGCGGAGCGTCCGAACGTGCAGTAACTGCAGAGCCGAGCGGGCATTAATCCGCCATCTGCTGCATTGTGTTCGGCTAATGTGCATAAAATGTATTTGGACTGGTGTACAGACAGCTAGCCTTTCGTTGCCGTGAGGTGTGTTTATACGAGGTCTTGATCTCTGTCCCAGTAGGTTAACATAGCTTAAACTGCATCCAACAAGTTAGCGTAGAAGAGTGATTGTAAGTAGACCTTCTCATGATTACACAACATGGAAAAAGCAGTGAGTGGAAATGGGGTGGCACATTCGACTGGGATTCGAGAACATGTGACACTGGATGAGAATTTATCTTCTGTGTTTCCAAGGCAACCACAATGTAGAAACGAAAGGATTTACAGATGAACGGTCTTAGCATGATTCCTCTGGTTCTCATGGAGGCTGAAGTTCAGTTTTTCTGCTGTTATGTAACATGTGGGCGGGTGGGCTTAATCTCCATTCCTCTCCGAGAGGAGATTACCCCAGTTTCCAATATGACCAATCATCCTCGTATGCTCAAATGATGTACAATCATTTATTCATTTATTTTGAATACTTTAAGGGATGTAGCTAAAATGTAGCTGCTACGTAGATGTAAATGATCTACGCAGGCAGATGTGCATGCAGATGATTCTATGTTAGTTATTCCTAATTGACATAAGAATATCTAGTAATAGTCTATTATATTAGGAATATATTATACACTCATTAACTTGGTTCCAAATGAATATATCTTCTGTAGATGTTAATTTGCTTCACATTTTGACTTTTGTGATGAGGGACAGTGCTAGCTCAGTGGTTAAGGTAAATGATTACAAGTCCAAAGCCCAGATCTACCAGTTTGTCATAGTTAGACCCTTAACTCTGGATTACACTCTCTATTGAAGGTCGTGTCCGCTAAATGCTGAAATTTTAGATGACAAAGTGCTCTGGTGGAACAGAAGTGAATTTTGCTAGCCTACCAATGCTTGATCCAGGGTTTGAACCCCAGCAAGTTGGGCATCTGCATGTCAGGAACAGGTTCAGTTGTGGCTAGACCATTATAAGAGATGTACACATAAGGAGCTAAAGTTCACCACTGTTCGACTATTCTGATGCTCTCACCCCCAAACCTTATAGTTAAGCTCGTAGAAAAAGGAATGAATAAAAAACGAAAGCGTTAGCGTCTGGGTCTTGAGACACGCTTTGTATAAGCGATAAGTAATATGTGAAAATAAGTGTGCCCTCTTGTGGTCAACGTGGTGTAATGCAGTGTTCTCTGCTACAGAGGCTTAATGAATGCAAAATAACACTTAAAAAGAACAAATATATTCAATACAGTTACATATACAGAATGATAAGAAAGAATTAACTCAAATAAAATAAAATCATAATGCAAATACTAATAATAGAATGGTAACGTTTACAATAATTAAGTAGTAATAACAATTCATTATGTGTGTAATGATAAAATTGATAGAATTTCCAGATTGACAAGAAAATAAACATGAATGTACATGGATTACATGTACATGAATGTACCAGGATTAGAATCCCTAGTGCTATCACCCAGTCTGGTGTCTCTATACACACATGACACATGCTGTGTCTGGTAAAAAGGGAAGGTGGTAAAGGCCCTGTGATGGATTGATGTCATGTCATGAGTTTGTTATTGTTTGCTACTGCAACACCGCACCCAAAGGAAACCTGGTCAGAATGAAGTCCTAAAATATTAATATCCAAGGCAAATTACAAAATCAAAGCATATGTAACGCTGACTGGTGAGCATTTCTTCAACATCAGCATGACATCATTCAGGCGTTTTGTGGAGAAGCCATTTAAGAAAGTGTTCCTGTTCAAATCCACTAGATGTCAGTATTTCCAAGTTAGTTGTAGCTCTTCACTTCACCCATAACAGCCAGCAGTTTAAAAGTGCTAAACGCTGGTGGGTTCAAAGCCTTCTAGATTCTTAGTGGAAATAATTTCATTATAGACTTAGTGACAAGATTTTCCACAGACACACTTCAGTCAAGTTTGGATATGATAGTAGTTATTTGTTCCCACTGAAATCATATCCTTTAATTACTGGCACAGTTTCCCACAGTCACATTCCAAAGGTAATATAAGTGACTCAGCACAGAACGTGTTTTGTAGTGGGTTTTAAATTCCTAGCGAATATAATTAGTTTCTTACTAATTAACCAAATTTCAAGTCCAAAAAGACCAAAATTCACATTTGTATTGTAAAAGCTTACAAACTGATTATTATTAGAAAAAATTATTGCAATTTTTTAAACAATTATATACACTGTGTATGTATGAAAAATCAATTAGTAATTGGATTCGTGTGTGTGTCTGTGTGTGTGTCTGTCTCTCTCTCTCTCTCTCTCTCTCTCTCCCTCTTTCTCATCTTCCGTCTATCCCTGTCAGGGAAAACTGTCCCATGAGAGAAATTATTTAATTACAGCTTAGAAGTGAAGTAAAGAATAAAACTGGTTCCTCGAGGGACGATGGCTCTGCTGAAACTTGTGAACAGAGCCACGGCTGCACTATTAAAGCGAGCCACATCCAACCTTGTTCATCCGACAGTGACAAATGGAGCCTATTAAATATCTCTGTGGAACAAATTGGCAGACTGAGGTCGGTGTTCCTGACCAGGCAGCGAATCAAAATGATACAGATGAACGGGCATGATAGTGGATACTAAGCAAATAAGAAAGTCAGCTATGATGATGGACAGGGTTATTTCTTTTTGTATAATAATGTATTTGATTTCACTGTCATCCACCTTTAGCATGGTCAGGGTCTCTGTGAGTGCTTGGTAAACACCTGGACAGGACGCTAATTCACTCGGGGCTTCGGCCATCCCGATCCTCATGTACAGGGTGGATTTGAACCCAGAACTCAATGTTGGAGGGCTAGCGAATTCGACCACTGTGTCATATGAGCGCCAAATCAAATAATAACAAATAATATTAAAAATAAATTCAAACATGTCAAAAATGGATCAAATGAGAATTAATATTAAAATGAATGTGTATAAAAAATTAACAGTGTTGTTTTATGATATTATAATGTTTAGTCTAGTTCAGAATAGAACAACACACAAAATTATGACTAAAATAAAATTATAATTTTTAATTGTTTTTCCCACAACAGTCTCATAGTAGAGAGACTGGACTGGTAAGCAAAAGGTTGCTGGTTCAAAGCCCATCTCTACTAAGTGGCCCCTGTTGAGCCCTTAACCCTCAGCTGTTTACACTGTATCCTGTCGCTTTGGATATAGACCTCTGCTAAATACAGAAAAAGTTCATTTAAATGTAAGTGAATCATCTGATGTGACAAATATGTAATATGCAATTACTTTTTCCCACCACTGTACCAAGAACTGAGTGATGAATCGTGAGTTTCAAACATTTATGACTGGTTGTATTTGAAACCCAGCTCCACTGTTCATAATGGTGCATCAGTCTGCACACCGTCACCAGCGTACACACTCTTAATGCTGTATAAAATGATTAGGGTTATTTCAGGAAACACTTCGGACCTGTTACGGCTTAATGGTACTGTATTGATTACCGATAAGTAAGACCTGACTGAGACAGAGCTCCACCATCCTTGACAATTGTACAGGTTCAAGCTGACTGTGGCTCTTAATTTATTTTATCGGTATATTGTTAAAAAACCAAACAGTCTTATGTGGATTAGACTAAAACATCAAATATCATGAAAAAACTTTTTGCCGATTTTGGATGTGACTGTGGGAATTTGTGCCCATTCAATCCTCGAAACATCAGGAGTAAAATCAGGAGTTTGTGGTTAATATGAAGGCCTCACAATCAGTGTTCCAGTTCATCCCACAGATGTTCGATCTTGTCTTTATGGGGCCGATTTTGATAACAGAGGGGAAGTGGAAGATTGTCCCTCTCCTAGTCTTTGTAACCAGGGTGTTACAAAATATTTTCAAGCGACCCACCTTCGTCCATCTCTTTTGAGATAAACTTAATGAAGGAATATGTTGGTAATCTGGTCCTACTGTGGTTTACAATATGTAATGTAAAGTCTCCACAAGGGGGCATTCAAAAACAAAACACCAGGTATTTTCACGCAACATCAAGATTTAAACCAGCAAATACTGATTAGGACTGAATAGGAATCCAGAGGAGATTTGGGGTCTCTGTATTAATGTCTGTGCTATTGAAGGGTCTGTCTGACAAGTTACTGATCAGATCTCAACATTCTTTGAGCATCTGCTCTATTCTGCAACCAGCATTACAAAGCATTGAGAGTAAAGCAGCCTTAACTCTTGCTTTAGAGCGTCTAACTTAATCACAATTACTGAATCTATTTTGAGTGTCTCGATTATATAGACTTGATGTAAAGGTTGCGTCTCCGAGGGATGGATCGGGATCGGCCCATATGAAGCACTGAAAGCCTAAAATAGAAGCCTGGGGTAGAATAAGTAGAAGCACGTACCTCAAGCCTTTAACAAGGGCTTTATATTGAGAATCTTTAGCACCTTTTTTATTTTGTTCAGCTTTCAGTGGGTTCAGTTTTCTTTAAATCAGTTCGATTTACAGTGGTGCTCTCTCAGTCTGACCAGGCATCCAGCAAACACAGCTGAGAAATGACACTCCATAGTACATACACTCTGTAAGACTTAGCCACTGGTCGGTGAAAAGAAGTGGCCAGAGACTGCATGCATGATAGACGGGACACATGGTGACTTTCCTTGGCCCAAGCAGTGTCTGTACTATTGCAATAGAAAATAGGAAACAACAAAAGGGAGAGCAACAGCCATTCTACTCACCTATAAGTGCCTGAAAGAGACTGCTCCTGAAAACGCCCATCACTTGCTGAATGGCTGTTTTTAGTTGCTGCTCCTCTGGTTTCCTCAGTCTGGAACAGTAGTCCTCCAGCAGCACTAAAGCTCGGCCCGTATCTGCCAGCATAGCCACAACAGGTTAGTGGTGTTAAGATTTAATTATATTTATTTAAATACTTTATTGTTTTCACTGTGTATTGCAATTATCAATCTGAGGTAAGCAAATCATAGATTGATAAGCTAACCCAAATAGTGGACGAATATTGTATGTGTTAGCATGATGATAACGTATTTTTTAAAAATTACAGCATCTATCAGACGCTTTTATCCAAAGTTACTAACAGGTAAAGATGTACGATACACTCTATCCACGATGCCATACGATTCACAATACTGGGTTCACTATACAATTATTTTCAGCATGTATTTTTAAACAAAATGAAATTATAAGATGACATGTTTTTTCTCTTTTAGCAATGAGATAAAACAGAGTATTTTTGACAATTATTTATTTATGTAAATAATAAATGCTCTTTTATTCCTAAGGCAGGTCAAAACATGAGTGAAGGAATTTTGCCAAATTTGGTGAATTGGTTTCTAAATCGATTCGTTGTGCATCGTTACATCCCCACTTACAGACATGAGCAATTAAGGGTCAATGGCTTTGCAGTTCCAATTGTTCGAATAGGTTCGAATCTCAGTTCTGCCACCAGCATCTGAGTGCAATCTAGCAAGCACAATGGGCTTTTTCTACTGGCTGGGATGACCGGACTATGTGGGTGGTTAGTATGTAGGGGGCGTGAGCAGCATATATGCACCCCTTGAATGCAATCGGGACCTCCAGCAGCAAAAAAAAAAACTAAGCTAAAATATATAAAAAAATAGAAATTTATATACGAAAAACTAAGCTAAAATATATAAATAAATAGAAATGTCATTTTTAAAGTAAATGCTTTTGGGTCAGATTTGGATGTTGAATGTTTCAAATAAAAAAAAGTCATTAAGATGATCTACCAAAAAAGTAAAAGTAGAGAATAGTTCTGACGAAGCACACTTCCTGTCTGGTGCCAGCATGACACAGCCTGATACTCTCTGGTCAACTTGGCAAGAGTGAGCATGATTTCAGCTCAGGTAATTATTACAGTGTAAATTAAATTTACTCCCATACTGGGTGCGGCTTAGTTTAATGTCATCTGGCATGCCGGGAAAGCTTTCTGAAAATGCTCCGTTCTCTTGACATAAACAGTCATGATATGTGAAACACGAAGCTTCTGAAGCTTGGAGTCTACATTTGAATCTATTTATAGACTACTAAGAGCAGAGAGCAAGTACACTATAGTCCTTAACTACACTTTAAGCTTCAGTGCTACAGATTTTTGGACCGAGACTACAAAGAGTTACAAATACACACGCTGCGATAGAACGTAAACATGAGCATGCATGCATAACGTGGCTTGTGGTGATCTCTTATGTATCTCTTATGTCAAGTTGAAGGGCATAACGCAGGCTTGTTTTTGCTCACCTCTTTTTCTTAACGGCATGCTCGCTTCTTAAATCCGTGTAGGACTGCCACACCAATGTTTCCCCTTCATTGGACACAGGGCTTTGGGAGTCTTGGGCCAGTTGTAAAGCAGTGAGTTGGCGCCAAGTCTATGAGCCGCGTCTGTGCAGCCACATTAAATGGCATTTAGCTCAGTAAGCACATTTGAAATCCAATAGACCGAGGACGTCGTCGTCACGTCGCGTAAAACTGAACTCAGGACACATCAGCAGGACTCCATGACTATCAGGCTTGTGCGTGGTTGATTCATAAACCAATTCAAAATTGACATTATCCACCTAGGAAGTATTCAGTGTGATGCATTATAAGGAGAGCTGTCCATCCAGTGTCCATTCTTTCGTATTTTTAAAGATGATATGGATGCAATACAGTCTCAGTTTGCCACCTCAAGTGGCTTTCAGACTTCCCTCAAGTATTAAGCAATTCCTGTCCTGATGAGGTTTGAGGGAAATCCGTTCAGCTGTCCGTCCAAAAAGGCAATTGATCACAAGTTGATTAGAAGCGATTTCATGTGGAAACCAAGACCAGTTTTATCAGACATTAAAGGCGCAGTGGTATAAGTCAGTGGTGGGTGGAGGGATAAGTGCTTCACTGCTGCACTTCCCTTTCACTTAAGCTTCCACTCCTGCTTTCACAGTAACAGATACACCTTACAAGAACTTTGTTTCTAAACTCACTATTCAAACTCACTTCCCCTGAAGTAGAGACGTATGTAAACACTTTAATGGCTTGTTCCAGTCTGGTCAGCTTAATTAGCCAGCTAAATTGTTCCGCTTGATTTTGCCAAGTTGGATCAACCTGATGTTGGCCTGAGTCTCCTGAACAGAACGCTCAAAAAATTTACGTCGACCGAGAGTGAGCAGGGCACCACAAAAGCAAATTTTTAGCAATTTTTACAAAGCCGCCATTAATCAGCCAACTCTGGGGTCCTTAGACTGACCTGGTTTTGTTTGGTAAGACCGTACAGTTCTACATTGACACATTCAGACAAAAGCAAACAAACAAACCTACCAAATAATTTCTTCAGTCAGATTAATAAAAGAGTTGACATAATAGCAGAAAATATACATGAAAGCTCCCAGGTTTAGATAAAACAATCCTCAAACGTTACACATTAAAGCCCTAAATCGTCAAAAATCGTCCACATAGACATGTTAAAATAGTTAAGGGATTGTTTTCTCCGTGATGATCTGCTTGGATAGGTATAACAGTAAAACACTGTATGGCTTTACAATAATGTTTTCAAGGTTACACCAAGGATCCCTTAGATCATTTCTGGTTCTAGCTAGTACTAACTACAGCCTTCCAGGGTTCTGCGTAGCTACTTTTGCTGTTAAACCTTAAGAGTGCCAGAGGGAGTCAGTTAAAGCGCACAGTATCACCTTAATTCTGACTTACTGTAAAATCAATTACGTTTTCCAAAGAGTTGTACGAGGTTAAAAACATTGACAGATGTCAGTACTAGAAAGCTTCATTGACAGTTTGTAGTTTGTTAAACTAACAATTCCATCAGAACATTTACAAAAAGTTTCTTTATCTGGTAATTAGAAAGGTACACTATTCTGGGAATCTTTCCAAAAAAGTGGAAAGATTTCACATAGATAAACTTCACTGTTGATCTGCTTGAAAAGGGTTCTTGAAAGTTTAATAACGCTGTTTGGGTAACACCAAGAAACCTTTACTATGAGGTCTTTCCAGGGCTGCCCCAGATCCTTACAAGTTCTAGCTAACTTTAAAAATGATCTGTAGGTTTCTGCGCAGCCACTTCTAGTCTTAAACCTTAAGCGTACCCGAGGGAGCCTTTTAACAGTGCACACTGTGTCCTAAACTCAATGAAATCATGTTAAGGAGCCACCAAGACAATCAGACCAGACATTGTACAAGAAAGTGTCAGTGCACTTTCAACTCAAGCTCTGCAGAGAATCCAAACTGGTGTCCATTCATTCTGTACAGTAAGAAAGAGACAGGTACCAGGGAGTCAGATAACAATCACAGTTATATCAGCACAATACACGAGAAATGATTCAGCTTCAAACCGCATTTAGGTTCCACACTGACCGGCTGTGTGTAAAATCATATCCAGAAGGTTGAATATTTGGAGCATCTGCTTGTCAATGGGTTCGGCTAATTTCCAGCGAACGGCAGCATGTCGGTGCGACGCCTGTCGGGAAACACCTGCAAGTTTAAGCCTAAAGACAGTTCAAGTCATCTCACATCGTCTCAAACGATCCCCTTGAAGCGTCCAGTGATGCACCGTCGGTTTCATTCACATTCACGCAGCCACTCGGCCTGTCCGTGTTTCCACGCGTCCATCAGCTGTGTCAGGCTGTGGATTGTTGATCAGCCAGTGCAGCACTGTCAGCAGCATCACCCACTTCGCCTTAGCAACCGGAGGCGTGGTTAACACCATTCTACGTCGACTGACAGACCCAACCACCAATCGGATTGCAGAATTTTATTTCTCAGCAAAAACCTCAACCAATAAGACTATTCCTTTTCATTTTCAATGTTTCGGTTGAAGGTTGAAATAAAACCACGTGGTTAGAAATGGCTGCGCCCTTCCCGGACTGGAAACAGGAGATCGCATGATCAAAGCAACAATAACAACTGCTTATCCGAGTAATAAGAGTCAATAAAAAGTAAGTACTTATACTGTGAAGTATACCTTAAAAAGATTATTGTAAACATATTTGTATGTTCATAGTTTTATGATTCATATCCCATGTTGTAGGTCAATTTGTAGATCAAATTAAGATCGTTTTCTAATTTCTACTACAAAATGTTTAATTGCTATAGTAGTTTAATCATTATTCATGGGTGTACGACTACCAAGAAGAAAATGGCTGTGTAAGTCATCTATATATTATTAGAAACGTTAACAACAGTTATGATACAGTTTGGTTTCACGTTGGTTTACATGGCATGTAATAGCATCTTCCTCACCAACATTTTTTTAAACGTGCCAGCTGGTGTACTAGCTGCTCTGGAATCCTCCTAGATATGATCCAGTACATAAATGGGAAAACCTGTTTTCAGATTTAAACTGGTACTCTGTCTGTATTTGAACCTGTACAGGAAGAAGCCTAATCATTTTGCAATTAATATTTTGTATTGTTGACTTGATTTTACATATTTGGCTAAGATAACATTGTTTTTTGTTGTTTGCAGTAACAATGGCACTTAACAACCATGAGCAAGGGCAGATGATACCCAAAAGCATGGTCATAGAAATGCTGGCCAAAAGATTTGAAAAGCTACCAGACATCGACAGGTATTAAGCATTTACTTGTGAGCCATGTAAATGCTATTCAAAGCAACTTACTGTTATTGTGATCACATACGATCCAAGAAATAAAATGTACCAATTGTACAGTTTGCTTAAACAGAGCAGTTCTGTCCCAACAGGAAAATATTTGCATATGGCCCAGTGTATTTGGGAGGCAATGCTGGACTGGCGGGACTGGTGGCCAACAGTTTATATCGGCGTACACTCCACGTTTCACAAGGACGCTTCACTTCCAGCCTTCCTATGTCAGTTCTTCCTTTCCTGACAACGGTGGCGCTATACAATGCAACAGTGAGCAATCCTTTATTAACAGGTAAGTGCAATATAGTGTTAGAACACAATATCCACAATAACACAACCAAGACAGGACACTAGTTAATCATTTTGGACGACATAAATCATGTCTTTATGTAGATGTTTGACTGGCTAATAGTTGGTAATCGCTGGTAGATCTGAAATCTTTCCCAAACCCGCCCTTATAGACTACCAACAGCATTGGAAAGATACCTTTTACATTTTAGTCCATGTTTACGTAATTTTATAACAAGTCCTGCTTTTATGAATTACCTACATGTTTATACCAACATCATGTTCATAGAAGCAAAATGAACAATGCATGCAACCCGTTTTAATACACATAAAGCCACATATCCAGAATTAGTGCAGGGATGCGAAATAATTTGTCAAAACAAGTAGTGGACTACAAATTGTTACTAGTATTTAATCCCACAATTA
The DNA here is from genome assembly GCA_034509105.1 of Microcambeva barbata. NCBI lineage: Eukaryota > Metazoa > Chordata > Actinopteri > Siluriformes > Trichomycteridae > Microcambeva > Microcambeva barbata. Next base: position 14,553,935 of record JAYDZF010000016.1, on the reverse strand, counting down.
CTTATCTTTGTAGGAGACTTGAACTGCCCAACCTGTGCCCTAATAAGAGGTGCTTTAGTGGGTGTAGTTGGTGGTGGAATATACCCCATTTTGCTGGCATTACCAGTAAATGCTGGGCTTGCAGCCAGGTAAGTTTATAATTTATTAGATGTTTTATCTATAGTACTTTAAGTGAGCTGAGATCCAATTGTATACTTAAGCATGTTTAAGTCTTGCTTTCATAGTAATTCACAACACAATTTCAAAAGTTTATTCATTTATGTTCTCAAACCTTTAATATTATTATATAGTGAGTGTTCTCTGAAGTGCATTTACATATTACGAGTACCATTAAAGATTTTTGGTGGCAAAATTATATTTTATAAAATTATATAAAGTTTTTCAGTTACAATTGTAATCGGTTTTATCTTTTAGGTACAACAGTGCACCAATGCCAGAGAAAGGAAACATCATACGTTATTGGACGACCTTGAGCAAACCCATTGTGCGTAAAATGTACGCTGTACTGTTGTTACAGTGTTTGTTTGGTACTTATTTAGGCTCCAAGCACTACAACATTTATTTGAAGATGCTTCAATTGCCAGATTCAGATGGCGAAGAGCTTCATGACTGAATTTTCAAAATTAAAATCTGAGAAACAAAGACACTGGATTATTTACTACAGATGTGACTTGATTTTTTTATTACTTTCATGCCTGATTCAAACCCTTTAGGAAGCAGATTTGTAAAAAGCATCTGAGGATTATGTGAATGTTAAAACTTGTAAAATTATTGCTAGGTACTAGCTTAAGATACACTTTATATCAAGACTCAATCACATCCTGCACATTTTTTATGATAATCATAAGTTACACTCATCTGGTTTCTTTGCTTACTATTCATCATATTGTTAAGTCAAATGTTTAATTGCATTCGATTTAATCAGGTTCAAGAAAATGGTCCCATGTATATATCCCCATTGGGAATTCAGTGATCTAAGTTTAAGGTTCATTTACCACTTTTTACCACACTTTATCCGCTTAGAAAAAGGAGAACACTTGAGAAATATGAAGAAATTGCTGTTTGAAAAGAGAAGAGGAAAATGGTTAATATACGTACACGAAAAGGCAACAAATGTTGACAAAAATAAGATTTATTTGCACTCACAATCCTAAACAGTGTTTGTTGTTCAATTACATTTACTCACATACAATGAAATAATTAACAAAATACAATGATTGTGCAAAAACAAAAATCATATCTGTTCCATTTGCAAAGTCAAAGCTGGAGCACTTCCTAACAGAATCAGTTTGCTACATTGTGATGGTGGAAAGGAACGAAAGACCAGGAGTTTAAACAATCAGCAGTGTACTAGAATAGTGTAGCTATAAATGCAGTGTGATGGAGTACCAGTAAAAGCTTGAACTTACACTGCTCCTTGTACTACCTTTTTAAATTTACCGGGCAATGTTGCAAGCTGCTGGTCCCGTTTCTTCAGATTTCCCCACAGCAAATCCACTTTAGCATAAAGGAAAAATAAATGGCTCCATGAAAAATGTTCTCCAGGAAATTAGTGACATTTCACAAAGGACTTGAACTGAATAAAAACAGTCGGTGCAAATTTGTTCTCGATGGTTGTTGACCATGACCAGGTCAAATTTCTAGAAATGGATCAAGCCTGATCTTTGAGGCATCAATGATTAACCAAAAGCAATGTCGAGTTCAAACTTTGTTTTGATATCAAGATCTTACAAACGGTCCTTTGTAAAATGTCAACTATTTACATAATCTTATTGTATTACATCAAGCAATTATTAGCCCTCTATTAACACTACCAAAACAAGATTTTAGACACTTTTAACCAAAGCGACATGTGAGATTGTATACAATCCAAGCCATTGAGAGTTAAGATCGTTGCTCAAGGGCCCAACAGCGGCAGCCTGAAGGATGTGGGGTCAGAGCTAGTAACCTTCCGATCACTAGTCCAATATCTTAACCACCAAGGCTACCATTGCCCACTCAAATTTTTCCTCGGTTCATTTACATGCTGTGCCATGAACTGGCTGAGGGCGCTGCAGAACAACTCGGGTGAGACTGATGTCTGTGCAGTCATCTACAGCTTGATCCTTACCATGGATTCAGGTAGTCTGGATGTGCTGAGACCCGGTCATCAAGCATGGCGGACCAAGCACCTAGAAAAAACTGTCAACAAGTTTAGCAGTAACTTGTATTGAAAGCAGATTATACATACACATGCTATTCATGTCCACAGTTAATGTGTCATTTGACAACTACTGCTTTTGTGTCCACTTCCTGTTTATAACATGTGCTTAGTTCAGTCTCAGGAAAACTCTGAAAAGGCAAAATACTTGACCCTACATTTTAATGGATGCACTTGCACTTTCAGCACATCTAGTGCAGAACTCCACTGAGACGTGGCCTGTATCGACATGCAGGCAGACTCCCCCTGCTGAAGCCTTGTCTTCCACCTTCACTTTCTTCCTCGGCATGGCGTAATCGTGGTCGTTCTCACTTGGTTTCTGGAAAAGCGAGGTAGACAATTTCATGCCGTTCACACCGCTTAATCTAGACAACAGCTGTGCCAAAGTGCTCTCGTTGGCCAACACGGCTCTCAAGTACCTAGTCTCATTCTCTAGTTCCTCCACTCTTTTGGTCAGGCTGACATTTTCCTGCCTGAGATGTTGATTTTCGGATGTCAGAGATCCCACACGGTGCTCCAAGCCAGTCAAATACTCCTTCTTCTTCAGCCTGTTAAGTCTTGCAGCGAGAGCATTCTTATTGATGTGCCCAGAAAGGTCTTGCAGTTTCTGCCTGCGTGCTGAAGCTCTGCCACGGGAACCGGTCAAAGCAGAAACGTCGGTATTCTCGGAGCTCAGGTCTAAATCTTGCAGTCCGGCATCTGGGAAAGTGGCGAATGTGTCGTCGTCCATCCCCCAGTTGAAATCGGAATTTAGAAGGTCATCCAGCCCCCAGTCGTTTGAATCACTTCCTGGTGACGAGAGTTTACTGAGTGTGCCTTCGCATTCACGAGGTGAGGACATGGCGTCCGTGCAGTTACTCTGATTCTTTCCTCTCTTTCTGGTGATCATTAGGGATTATTTTTTAGCCAGTCAGCTCACACCTTCAGCTCAAGAATTAATATAATCTGAAACACAGAAACAAAAACTGCATTTAGAAACTGATCACATTCAAAATGAAAGTATTCAAGAACGATGAAGACATGTAATTGCAAAATGCAATAGAATTCATAGCCGATTATTGCCCCTAGCCAAAATAACCTTATATATGGCTGCATGGTGTTGGTAAATTAAGCATGTGGAGCTGAGTACAACTTACTGTACAACAAATTAATGCAAACTCTGAAAGCAAAATTTGGACGGTTGGAAAGCACATCAAAGGCAGTATTTAGAGGGAAAAAAAAACATCTAGCACACCTATAACCCATTTTAAACACGGAGTTTCTAAGTATAATACGAATTATATCAGGTTTGCATGAATGATAATTCCTAATAAAATGATCACTAAGTGTAAATGTTTAGAACAATGCTCTTCTGGATGAAATACTTTAAAAATGAATTATAAAATGAATATCAACAATCAAATCAACATTTCCCGTTAAAAATTAATATATCGCCATACATAAACGAAACCCTACTAGTAGGCCTGTTTTCACTTTTGATACCTCGTGGTCTCCATGTTGCTTTAACAATGGTAGCTAAAATGTTGAAATAAAAGAATCGTAAAAAAAGTAAAATACATAGAAGCGCGAAAGCACATGGCTTCAAATTATAAGGTTAAATTTGCGACCATTAGCATTAGTTCTTATTAAAGAGTTACATAACCAGTCAACGTAGTTCTTAATAAGAGCCCTCTAGCACAATTAGCTTTTAGTGGCCACCTGACGTCAAATAACAGGAAAAACATGTATTATTATTTTAGGAGCTTCAAAGATATTTATATTTAACAAATATACATGTGCCAATACATGGAAATAAAATTAACAACTAATTTTAAAACATTCACGCTAATTCCTGTTAGCTCCACACCGAGCGCCATTATAGAAATGATACAGCGCATTTATAAAAACAGTAATACAAGTAATTACAGTTAAAATTGTTGGTCGTCGATCAATATTAACTCACCGTAAAGTTTATATAATTCTTTCTTTTACAATTATTGTTCTATAAATGCAAGAGAAAAAAGCTTCCTCCTCGATAATTTCCAGAAACGCCGAAGCAGCCGCTGTAGCGCCGTGAGGTCAAACCCAAAATGGCGCGAGGATTTGGAGCTATCGCGAGATTTGAGTTCCACACGTTTACCGAGCATGGGCAGGGCAAATCTACAACCCATCCACACTATACTTTCATTACATCATCATAATTTCTGTGTTTTTATATAATAATTTTTAACACAAACCTAATTGAAGAATTACAAATAATGCAGAACAAAAATACAATACAAGACAAAGTAACAATAAAATAATGTTGTTAAACTGATGCAGAGGGTTATAACATGTTCTCCAACTCCTCATTCACTGGATCATGACTCAGGTTTCCCTTAAATCTATTTTAATACATCTTTAACGTTTCACATTAGAGAGTAAACTGAATATTTTGCTTTGTAAATAGGGTAAAAACACTTTACGCACTTTGCGCATTTTATGCAAATTCACAAACTTGACCGCAACCGTAAGTCCGTTCGTGAATCTGAGCATGCGCAGTGAGGATCTCATTCGTTTGTGTTTTTATGAATGATTGCGGCTTCGTTCTTAGAAATGTAAAGGGAATAGCATAAATTCTTAGAATTCACATTATTTAGAAAACATATACTTTGTCACTGTTTAACATTTAGACATTTATTCACCCAACAAGCACAACTAGGTGGTATAGGTATAGTGTTAAGGTTTCACTTCAGAATGACTAGTAGTAGAAAGTGCAGTAGAACCGCTTTAAACATCTATATCAAACACGCTGAACTTATTATCTACAACCCTACTAAGAGTTCAAACTTAACTCTGTGTGTAATGAATGAATCCAATACACAAGTTTCACTTTTTTAATGGAATTGCAATTTTGAATGAATTATTGAAAAACTTTTTTATGATATCCTTATTTTCTGACCAGAACCTGTACATATAAATAAGCAATGTTCGAACACAATGAATAAATTAATTGACTCAACTTGCCACTACCAATTTACTCAGTTCATTTATTACTTGGATAATTGGTCAAAACAATAACAAGACAAACTCAGCAGTGATTGTAATCTACTAAAAAAGTTGTTAACAGTTAAGGGCATTGTAACTGTATTAAAGCAGAATTAAATAAACAAATGTTCAAAACAAATATTTTCATCCATGCGCAGAACAACCCAAAAGTTGAGAATATAATGCGGGTTTAAGATCTATGGCACAACTCTCACTTAAATTAGTATAAAAGTATTCAGAGGGTATTTGTACAAACTGCTTTTTCTTTCTTCCTGACTACTTTTGTTCTTTTATACACACACAGTTGATCATTTAGCTTGATATGTTGTAGGAAGAGACTCCTGGCATGAAGCTGTGCTACTTTTTTAGTAAAAACTATTTACATAATACTATTTTATTTTTAATTATCATTGTAATTTT
>JAYDZF010000016.1:14510766-14525824 GCA_034509105.1 Microcambeva barbata | reverse complement strand
TTATTTTGTGTTGCACTAAGTTACCAGGGTGATTCTTTTCGCCCTAGATTTAAATGTGAATGTTTCAGTTATGAAAGTGTAGTAATGACATTTATCAAATTAATGCTAATAATAATAAAATTATTAATAGCCTTTTTTGCATTTTCTTGGACTTTGTACTGAGATAATCGCCCTGTATAGTTACTATTTCAATAAAATCCTTCTTTTGGTATATTTTTATTTACTTTAAACAAAACGCTCTTTCGGATTCGTCTCTCTCACTGCCTCTTTTGTCTTTCCGTTTTCAACAGTAGTTTCACCCAGGATGACGACCTGGTGTTTGAAGATTTTGCCCGTTTGCGGTTAAAAGGGATAATCGATGATAAGGATGAGGACTGCTGAACCTTCTTTCATCCCTTTTTTTTCACCCGGCTCAAAAACTCAAAGCATTACACAAACCACTGACTAATAAACCTGACGTACGAGAGCCACATATGACCAATGCCATTCCTGTGATAAAGCAGTGTGTGTTGGTCATACTATTAAAACTAAAGACTTTGAAACATTTTTACGCCAAGTCGAATGATAACGAGCATTGAACAAAAGCTTTCAAGAAATGCCAATAAAATCTGCTGCTTGTTGCTCTGTGATCCACTGATTCATTTTGCAGTGCTTAACAAGTACATGGTACTTTTATTTTATAAAGAATTATCATTTAAAGAAAGTAAATAGGAAATTTGCACATTTAAATCATGGCCGGGGCAGTGGACAAAAAAAAAGATTTAATAGAGGAAGAATCAATATGAATGAAGAAAAGCTTGAACATGTACAACAACCTGAAACCAAATTGGAACATAAAAGTATCATAAATTTACTGTTTTAAAGTGTAGTTTAATTATGAAGGATGTTATTTCATTATACAGTACCAGGACAGTTTATTAGCCATCGGTTATAAAACCCAGATGGTCCTGCACAACAATCAAAACAACTGAACAAACCAAGCATTTTACAAGGTTAACATGCATCGTCCATAGTGTTCGACTCTCAGGTACACTCGGTCATCTCTTCTCCATTTACAAAGATGTAAGAGAACCGATACTTTGGAAAATTTGTGTGTGTAAAATGCTACTGTTGCATAAAGCAAGTTGAACGGGCGGTTGATTGCCATACACCGCAGTAATGTAAATAAACAAGGTAATTTGAGTGACACAATCTTATTACATGTAATAAAAAACTCATGACATTATTTTTTCCATTGTTTGCAATGTACTTGTTCTTGGGATTTCGGAATGTATTTAATTTTTTTAAAATAAAAGAATACTGTCCAATGGCACGGTCCGTTTTTGTAAAAGATGAACAGTTGTCCTATTTGACAAACACTACGGTATTTCTAAATATATATGACAAAAGTACAACAAAACTAGACAGACTGTATATGTGTATACATTCCCCTGGGTATATATATTTGTCTAGTTGTACTTCTGTCATTTTTCATACTGTAGAGTTGTGGACATTAAATCTAACCAGCGCACTGAATTTCTCCAGTGGTGTGCTAGCTTATTGGAAACCCTGGCTGTTATTTTTAAAGGATACTATGCCCGTTAAAGAAAATGAATTTAAATAAATTTCATGATATATTCTACAGAACTCATTTTATGTATATATATATAAAAAATGAAATTCTGATTTGGGAGGAAAAAAAGATCATTCGTGTTTGGCAGATGTTCGGTCAGTTAAGTCTCTTTTCATGATCCGGCCGTTTGTACCTGCTCGTGACTGCCGCCGAGGGCCTGTATGAAGACGCTTACTCAGTCGACCAGCATAGTGATTCCACCTACATAACAAATCAACATCTATGTTAATTCCATTCAGTTAAGCATCTGCAGCACTGCTTTACGTGTATTTAATAAGCTTTGTGCCCCATGTTCACTTATTTTCACGACAATCACCTTTCTTGAGCAGCGTTGTGAACATTGAGTCGCTCGGCCTCCTCTCGTTTCTCCTCCAGCCAGCGTTCCAGGAGCTCCTCTTTTTCCTGACGAGCCGTTTCCAACTCCTTTTTCATCGTCCCATTTTCCAATCTCAACACTGCCAACTCCTTCATCTGACATTCCAGTTTATACTCAAAGTCAGACAGATCATTCTTTAGAGAGCATGCCCCTCTGCCCAAAAGCACAGCTTCTTTTCGGTAGCGGGCAACTCTAAACCAAAGAAAACAGCATTTAAACAGGGGGGTTCAATAAAGTATACTTTAAATTTACTTGATCTTCATACAACAACTTGAAATTAGACCTCATGGATTCTATGACCCATTATATGTCGGAATCTAATGTGGCATGAAATAGTCTAATAATCAAAAAAAGTTAAGAAATCATAGCAAGTGTAAGTCTGTTACTTTGTTACTCATAACTGTGAGTACTATCAGCAAATAAGAACGCTGACTAAGGTGTGTTATTTTAAAATGCTTACTGTGAGTGACAGTATTGTAGCTCGGCTTCCTTAAGGTACAGGTCACTGGTCAGGTCAGAGACGGTCTGAGCAAGCTGAAGAGAAAATGTAAACAGGACTTACACAACATTATGTAAACACAAAGTCATCAAAACAGAATTGAATAAATGTCTTCTGTTAGTGGCTGGGCTGATCTTATGATATTTATTTCCCTCGGTTATATCCCATCCCACTTTACTACATGATTAGCCAGGTGTTTTGATTGATTTCTTTATTTTTGCAAAGTGGTTAAAAGACGAATGAAAAAAATTGCTAGTAAAACATCAACCATACATATTTATTAATACCTTTTGTCTCACTTGTTCACCCTCTTTGAGCTGCAGATAGAGTTTGGGTAATTCTTTCTCCTCGGCTGAGCATTCCTTTGATCCGTTTGTGTTTGAACTTATAGGGGGGAAATCATTAAAACATATGATTATTTTAAATGTAATTATTTTAGAGTATTACTACATGGGTTAATATTTACACGAGTACATTTCATTTTTTTCCATTGGCTTTCATTAACAGCTCATTTGTAATGTGTTGCATCATTTTTAACTTAATTTTAGTTGATGTCTTACTACTTTAGAGACAATAATAATACCTGCGTCTGCTGTCTCTCTCCAAATCCTCCCATAAACTCACGTGTAGACTCAGCAGGTCTTCCAGTCGGGAAACTGTTAACAATGTATAAAACACTACTATTTACAAGGAAGGAGAATTAATTATGATTAAAAAAAATCTTATTCAGTCAATTACCTTGAGCAAAGAGACCAGCGAATGCATCTTTCTGTAAACAGTCCCTCTTAAACAGAGCAGCTCGTACATGACTCTTCCAAAACTCCATAACTTACCTTAACTCCCAAAACAAAGGTCAAATGTTATTAACTAATAAATGCAATGTTTCTTTTTTCACCAGTTCCCCAAATAAAAGAGCAAAATAAGCGTTGTGGCTTGTATTTACGTTCAGAAAAATTAGCCACCGCTTCAGTTTGCGTGAGTAGAAATACTCCTATTTATTCTCTCACAGCTGAGAAAGTGTTACCGGTGGTTGCCAGATCGCAAAACAAACAGGTAAACACAGATTCAATAAAACTTAGTGCCTGAGCTCAGCTTTCACGTTTTGTGTAAATACGCATATACATTTTTAATTCCTTTATGTATTTTATTTAAAGTTGTTTTTGTTTACACAATTTTAATCGGGATCGTTTTTTTCAGCCAGTTACCCATGTTGTAAAGTAAAGGTACCACGAGAGGGATGTTAGCTGTTTGATTAAATGATAAATACCATGATTTGGTAAAATCTGTACATTATTGGTGGAGTTATAAATTATAATAAATAATAACAATAGGTCGTTTGACATTCTGGTTTGTATTATTTGTCGAAGCGGTATCTTTATATAAATAACATGTGTTTATCTGGCAACGCCAAACGTGTAGCTTTTCTCGTTTCGGTTTGTGTCCCATTCTGCTTGCCGTCACTGGAGCCCTGGAACCTTGTGTGGCTTTGTTAAGGTTTTTCTATCTAATTAAACTTAATTTCATTTGTCCCAAGTAGAAGTAAGTACTTGTTTTCATATTATCGTACAATATTTAACTACTACTGTAAAACATCTGCTGTTTTACTAATTGCATTCTTATATCGTTATGAAATTTAAAATATAGTAGCATCGATGTTACACAAACTAATCTATCTATTATTTAGCTAATTATATGCTGTGATATGAAAGAATAAATAATCGTGGTGTTCATCTGATTACAACAAGAGGTTTGCTCGGTTATCACGTAGATGAGAGAAAAGTAATCTACAGAATGGCTACTGACCGGTTGAAAGCACTAGAAGATGTAGAGAAGGAGATTGCTGTAGTTCTGCAGTCCGCAGGTATTTGTCTCTATTCAACTCTTGGTAGATTTTACATTTACATTTTTAGCATTTTGCAGACACCTTAGGTTACATTAGTTACAGTATAGAGTCTGAGCAATTGCGGGTCAAGTGGTGTGCACATAGGCAAAATAGCATAGTTTAGTTGTGCATTTAAACATCTTAAGAGTAACTTTAAGTGTAGCTCTAGGACGCAATGCATTGGTTCACTTTCTTTGACTCGATTGTTCTTTCTTCAGGAACCATAGTGCTGGAATTGTCAAAGGAGAAGCAAAATGCGAGCTTATTAGATCGCCAGCTAAACCAGTTTCAGACCTCAATTAACCGAGTGGAGAATGAACTCAGCTCCCAGATCCGCTATCTTACCCAGGTTGGTGTGCTCCTTAATGCTTTTACTGCGGTAAATATTGAACATGGGTCGAGTTTCTAGATGATTAATGGGTTAAAATGTCACAATTCACATCTTACAATACTAAAATGGCCACTGTTGTGGGCTAACCAATGGAGCTGACCACCTGCTGGAAAATAAACAATGTTTTAATGCATCACAGTATGTAAAGTTTATTAGGATTTTAACGTCATGTTTTACACTTTTTTGTTACATTCATGACAGACACACGGTTATTCATTTCTCAATGTTTATCTTTCTACAACTTTATATTGAACACAGTTGTGAACAATTTTGTCTGTCCAATTAATCTGGCTCCATGTTTTTGGACTGTGGGAGGAAACCGGAGCACCCGGAGTAAACCCACGCTGACATGGGGAGAACTCACACCTCCACACATAAATGACCTGAAGTGTTCCGCATGGGGATCGAACCCAGGACCTTCTCAATGTAAGGTGACAGTGTTGCACAATAATTCTGTCGCCCCAGTATGTAAAGAAGTACTTGCATTCCAGGAAAGAATTTAACGCTATGCTGTGATATTGAGCAGAGTAATTTAAACTTATCATAGAAGGCAACAGACCAGTTGTACAACGTGCTGAGGTTTGTGCTTTCCATTTGAATCAAGGTGGCAACTGGCCAGCCTCATGAAGGTTCAACGTACTCCGCACGGAAGGACTGCCAGATGGCCCTGAACAGAGCAGATTACGCCCGCATCAAACTGGGAGAACTGAAACGAACCTGTGAGATGATGCTCGACCCCCAAACATGACCCACAGCAATATCAGACTTTCAATGACAAACTATCAGGATAGCACATAATGTGTTTAATAACGGGGTGTAAAATCATGGTCTTATTTTTTATTTCATGAATCAAGACTGCATTCAGGGGTCACAGCTCATACTCTTGACTCTTTTCCCCCTCTCACTACAGCATTGCAGTGCGTAAAGAAAATTGTTTTTAAAGTTGCTTTGCACTGCGCTGTAACAAATAAAAGAATAAAAATGTATTTTCAAAATGATTGATCTTTTATTTTGACATTTCGGGTAAAGTTATATCCATCACATTCACATTATAGAATTCTTATTTTTACAATGTCCCACATTAATTAAAAATGGTACACGAACACAAAATAACAGTTTATCAAAGCTGCCGTGTGTAACAGTAGGTCAGATTAAGCTGTTTATTGGAGTAACTTGATAAGCACTGACGGTGTGATGCGGTTTATGTTCTGATGACATGAGACATCACCACACAACAGCATGATATTCCACAGCACTGCCACATTAGTTGATTGGTGTTTTTCTAAAGTTACACACCAAATCTTTAAATACTGCACTTTACTCTCAATAAACCAGAGTCACAAGTTACTGAACAAGAAAGCTTTCATTTCAAACATATCGTGTTTAATCTTACAATGCTGTATAGAAATTCATCTCTACCAGTTGATTCAATCTAAAACATTGGAATGTAAAACTAATAAGACAACCATGCATGAGAACATACCACAAATGTTTCTGTTGGTCAGGGTGTTGGCTGTTTGGAACAATTAAATATAATAAATAATGTCTGCTCTATAAATAAACTTCAAATAAATAATCAGAAGATCTGCCGGATTGCTTTAAATCTTCAGCTTATGTCACCATGTACTCCTGGCGCTTGTTGAGGCGGACCTGGCAGAGAGAAACCGCACCAATCCCGACATACACAGCAGCAGCGACGAAGCAGTTAATGGCCACTTGGTTATACAGGCTGTAGATCGCCTGGGGTGGATTTTTGCTGAGAAGAAGATAAGGATTAATCCAAGAGATACTTTAAGTTCAGATTTACAGTCCATTTGTTTTGTACAACCATTTTTCTTCATATTAATCGTTCAACATTCAAGACATGAAGAAAAGCTGGTTAAAGGAACTACAGAGCAAATCTCAGCCCTCAACCCAATCAAACAGCTGGAATGGCCTGGAACATAGTTGGAGACTTGGAGTCCAAAATCAGTGTTCAGCCATTTAAATGAACAGCAAAAATTCCATACACAAAGAGTCACGGGAGGAGCATCTTGTTGGCTATGGCTATAGGTAAAGCTGAAAAAACATAGACACTCATAGGCACTGCCATACTGACAAGCCAGACCCGTGCTCCGGGAATGTGTGCTTACTGCCCCCTAGTGTTCACTAGTGTGTATGTGTGCGTTTCACACATAAATCGAAAAACAACCTCAAAGATCTTCCACCCCACCCTTTTACAGCTGTAAAATAGCAATTGCTTAACACAGTCATTATTTTCAACTTTTACATTTTATTTTTTACTTTTTTATTCAACTGTATTCTGTTATTATATTTGTATTGTACTATATTGCCGCTCATTGTATTTACTCTACTTCATTGCTCTTACACTGTAGTGGAGCTGTTGTAACACTCGAATTTTCCTCATGGGGATCTTTCTTACTATATAATGCCAGCCAATGTTAAATAAATGTTCAACAAGTTCTCGAAGTGTAGTTTTCCCTATCATTTACTTCACTAGGAAAGACTTTTGAATCAAGAAAATATATGGTAAGGACATTTTGAGAGGACCCACTGCTGTCTGATGGTTGGTACCCAGTAGAGTCAAATTTCCACTGTGTGAACCTTTAATAATTCACCTTTACTGGGTTTACATTATGAATCGAGTGCACTGGATACTATTAACCTATTTTATACACAACAATAATATATTTTATAGCTACTCACTCATTACGGATGTCTTCCTCGGTGAAAGGAACATCCTCAATCAGCACAGCAGATTTAGCACTGAAGAAAATCCCCAGCATCGCCTGTGTGAACAAATAAACAATTTGGTTAGTACCTTATTTACACAGTCATGCGAAAACGTGATAAACATAATCATACCAGTGTTTATAAACTATAGATCGTAAATGACAGGAATTTTATGATAAATAGCCGCTGCCATCGTTTTCAGCTAACGTAGGAGCTAGCAATGTCATATCATCTATCAGCAGAGATGCACTTACCAGCATTACAACCCCCCAAATGCTCAGCACAATTCCACATGCGGCCAGTTTGGGGCCACAAAATAACAAAGACGGCATTGTCACCGAATTGTGTACTGCAAATAATTAGACTATAATCTATTTTAAATCTTCCAATCCGCGAAAACGAGGCCTGGGACTCGAGCCCACTAAAAGTCGATTCGCCTAGTGTCAGATTCCAAGGCTTTGGATAACAGGAGTCGACTCCAAAACGGTGAACAGATTCAGCTTTCGTTGCTTTGTAAATGAGTCTTTAAAATGGCTAAAAAGAAATGTACAATAACATAAGTCGGGGGGAAATATACTAAAAGGAGCATGAAGTGGCTAATATGTGGTTTGCCTTAAACAAATCTCCAAATATTGACTCGCCTCGGATTCGACTCCAAATTGTCTGATTCGTGTCTATTTGGCTTGTTTGATGTGACGACTTTTTGACCAATCACGTGTTTCCATGAATCCGGGAACGCGCGTGCGTACTCGCACTGTTAGCAGCTCTGCTAACTGTTGAGAAAGTACTACACACTTTGAATGGAATATGTTCGATAATTAGCAGAATTTTGTTGTTTGCCCTCTTATTACACAACTGCATTTTAGAAACGAACGGATTTTACATTTTCTTTTTATTTATTCATCGAGTATTTAGTTCGGTAGGAAGCTGTTTACCGGTACTAGCAGCAGTGAGTATTGTTTGTGTTTTTATAACGGTGAACTGAGTATAAAAGCAAAATGACTTCATCTTCCGCCAAGGTAAGAACACGATGCCATGTTTATCGACAATGGCAACTATTTCTAGAGCTCATGATTGGTTAATGTGGTTCATATTTGATCAGGTGGGTGAAATCTTCTCGGCGGCAGGTACTGCCTTTACTAAACTTGGTGAACTCACAATGCAGCTGCATCCTGTGGCAGATTCTTCTCCTTCAGGGTAAAACACATTAATCTCTTTAACTCAAAATAAGTTTTAAACATACACACCAACCACTGCGTAGATTTATTTAATTGCTAAGCGGAGTTAGCCTGTTCTTCTACTTACGGGGTTTAATTCCACAGTCCAAATGCATGTATTTACATTCACATTTAGCAGACGCCATGCAAACCCTAAAGTAACTTACTGTGACAGCATGCAGTCTGAGCAATGAAGGGTTAAGGACATTGCTCAAGAGACTTGAATCAACGACCTTCTGATTACTAGGCCAGTACCGTAATTACTAGGCTGCAACAGCCTGCCTCATGCAACTGAGGTGAATTAGATCTTAGAACATAACTGCACTCATATACAACATGTTTCTTCATAAAAGGAACATGTTAGCACAGTATTAATGTACTCTGGTACTGGAGCAATATACCTGCATTCCCAAGTTAGACTGTAGGGTTTTCAGCTGGGCGTCTACACACATGAAGGGTTATGTTTTTTGGAGGGGGAGTAACTAAAGCCCAGGCCAGGGTGTGCATGCATTGTGCTCAGCGATAATACCATGTCGTCGTTGCCTGAGTGAGATTTCTTAATTCCCTGTATTATTCTCTTTTCCACACTTCTGTACAGGGCCAAATGGACAGAGACTGAAATCGAGATGCTGCGTTCAGCTGTGAGCCGCTTTGGAAATGATTTGAACAATATAAGTTCAGTCATTAAGGAGCGCACAGTGTGAGTTTGCTTTAACAAGAAAATGATTTGACTTTTGTCTCTATTTATAGAAATGTTTGCTTTTGTGATTATTGTATGTACCTTGTTTGTTAAAAAATATATTTACTGATATAGACGAACAACATAAAATTACAAACCATATACACTGCTTTAAAAAAGTTAGGGGTATTTGGCTTTCGAGTAGAATTTGTTTAGTGTAAAAAGTTCCTGCTACAGTTATTTTAAACCATAAAAGTCTGGCATAAAAGTAGGAGCAGGCAGTGCTGATTTCCTCATCTCAAACAATTTATTAAAACAAAAGCCAACAAAATCTACCTTAACAAAAATGTAAACGTCTCAATAACTCGTCATGTATCAATTACATTAGCATCAATTACAGCTTGACAACCACACCTCATACTGTTCACGAGTCGACTTATTGACGGCTGAGGCACTTGGGTGCCTCTCATCTCTCTTGGACATGTGCATTCAATAGTTTATCGAAGGTCTCATTAAGTTCACCTGTAAGTATAAATTAGGTTCATCCTGAAACGTCACCCGAAAGCCAAATATCACAATCTTTTTCTGAGTAGTGTAACGAGCCTCACAAAACCCTTCTCTGATCTTTCCTTTTAAAGTTCCCAAATCAAGACTACAGTAAAAAGGAAGCTCTATGATGATAGCGGAGTTCCTCTTGCATCTGAGTCACCTCAAAAATCTGTGAAGAAACCAGTGGCTCCAAGCTCTCAACCTGTTATGAAAACAGTATTGCAGAGACCTCCCACATTAGGAGCTGCAATTAAGAAATCAAAGACTGCAGGTAAATATGGGAAATGATGTGTAACCTTGTTACAGTTGTGTTTATTTTTCAAGGAACAAATTACTGATTCGTCTGTGGTTCTCTGATTTAGAAGTGACACTCAGTGCACTCAATGACTCTGATGTCAATAGTGACTTGGTGGACATGGAAGGACTTGGAGAGTCTAACAAAAAGCCAAACTTCGATCAGGGTAAGAAAAAGCATTTAAACACTGGTTCAGGATCATCTGTATGAAGTGCTTTTATCAGAAATCTCAAATCAGTGACACATTCATTATAAAATTGTATATTATTTTCATTAAAAGCTTTTGACCTGGTCATTTAAAACATTTCATTTGTTCAAGCATTGTTAACTTTGTGAGGAACTTCAGTCTGGTCATACACTTGTATTCCTCTTACACCACCTGGGATTGTCTCTTTTCCTTCTGACATTTGCAAGCCACTTTTATTTACCTACCAGGGTCTCACAGTTCCACTCATCCTTCACTTATTACTTTACACTCCTACAGGCACACCACAGTGATATAAAAGGGCCAAATGCCACTATTTAGAACTGTTCACTAAAGAACTGTTCATATTTTGTGAGATATAAGTATTTAATACAATATTTGTTCCTGTAGAGTGCCTCAGTTTGGATTCCAGCCTTATAATGAACTCCAGCGACCTGCCTCTGCTCTCCCGGTGATGGCACATCGTAAATGAACTATTAAAAAGACTCTCCACCGAAAAAAGGACCGCTTGGACCTGGACATGACCATCACTGGTGTTACTTTTAATATTTAAGCTGGATTCATAGGCTCAAGTTAGAACAACTTTGAGTCAATCAAAAAACCCGGTAATTTTACTCTTTAAAGATTACGGCTGATGCAAGGTACAACACTATACACTCCTCAATTTTCCAACAAAGCGTGCACTCCCTATTTAATTCTATTCCATTGATTAATCGATGTCATTGTCTGAAGCCTTTCGATGAATGTTTCAGTCCATGCATCATCCACAGACAATGCATTGCAATTTAAGGAACATTGTAAGTAAAAACATATGAAAGCCGTACAAAATGTGTTCATTTGTGGTTGTCTGTATAGTGCGTCTGTTCTAAAATACACACAATAAATAAAACATTGTCTATACAGTATTTTATTTTCTTGATTATATACAATGTAAATACAAATTTAAAGGCTACAACACTTTATCCATAAGAAATGAAAAAAATGTCAAGGTACAGTATGCAATACTCAAAGGGAATGAATATTTGTTACCTCTGTTTTATTCAGTCTCAGAGAAATACATTTTCCTTATTTCCTTATGGCAGCTAAAATATATTTACATTTCAACAAGAAGCAAGATCTGTATCGATTGAGATTCGGACCTCATGCTGATAGTTTTGTAACAGTTACTGATAAATGGTTAACACTTTCCTTCATCCTTATTCAAAAATTGGACAGGATGAAAAGAAGTGACTGAAGTCCCACTGAAGTGACAAAAAATAAAATGTACACAAAGAAAAAAAGTTTATCAAGTGATACCTAAACATTGGTGACTTAAGATCACTAAAGAATCTAAACAGAACTACAAACCATTTCTGGAAACGATGGGACGTTTTGTACAATGCAAAAGAACAAGAAGCTTTATTTATCTGACCAAATGCAAATCTTGTTGAGAATTTGTTTATTGTTTGAAATTTTGTATCAAACTCCCATATTTGCTTGCATGGACGGATCCTTTTGGAATGCAGATCTTTCTTTTATACCCAATCATAATTTTCTAACCTAAAACCAATGTTACAGCATTTCAATAATTTAACATTTTACATTCATGATGTTTAAATTATGATGTGAAGACGTCAAAAGTTTAATGGCACAAACATTTTTAAAAAATCAAATCTAATTTGTATGACTTTTGCATTTCACAAAGTGTCCCATTGTTACCAGTAAATATGGGTTTGTATTTCTGACTTCCATAAATAACATTTTCTGGTCTAAAATAGGTATGAAAATGACCGAAAAGCCGCAGTATGTCTCCTGTCCTTTACTTAAATCTATATTGCACTTTCATTCTAAAGTCCCAGTATGGATATTCATTGGTTTTATTCTTTAGGCATAAACGACTGAAAACTTTACGTAACAATATGTGCAAGTATCTTTGGAATTACTTTACAAGGCATTTCATTGTACCAGCAATAAAACTTAATTATGTGGAAAAGGCTACGACAAAAACCAAGTTCCTCATGGCGATTGACCTTTGTTGTTTAAGTGTAAGGGCACAATTTAGCTACTAGGAAGTCTTAATGTAACGTGAACCAGTATTTCTGAAAAAATTCACATTTAGTCCAAGAACAAGTGCACTGAAAGCTTCAATTTACATCCATCAAATTAAAACTGCTCATCATATAGTCAGATACTAGATGATTGGTAGGAGCAATGAATAAGTTACAAGCTTAATTAATATAAATGGACACTTGTCACTTAACAAAGGTATTGCTAAAATCCATAGCTGCCCCAGCTTTGGTACGTGAGCGTATATGGGACACTAAAATGGCTAAACTTTCTTGTAAAGTTATATTTTTGTTTTGGCATTTATACATTGACGTTTTTTTTTTTCTGATTTGTGAATTGGATTTAGATTTTTCAAATTAACATAAAATTCATCACCATATCGGCACCAGACATTAACCGACTCGTTACTTCCACCATCACTTAAAACAAGTTTGTTTTAAATTGAATTGAAAGATCGTCATATGTAAATATATTTTATTCAGTCTATATCTTCTACTCAAGTCGTTTCCAATTCATGATTACCCTGACACCCAGCCCGCCCCCCCACCAGTCAAGATTCTTTTAGCCAGAACAAATAAGAAACCGGTTCCATAAAGCCTAGAACTCTGGTGTACTGATTGTACAATTGATTCTGGAAACCTGTCGATGTTTTGCACCTGAAACATCTACGTTGATCAGAAATGTCAAACAGGTCTTTCATAAACACTTTTTGTGCAAAAAAGTATTTCAGTTGTGCCTCATATTGTGAAGTGCATTATTCCAAACCATAACATAAGTCATTAAACCATTTGGCAGCAATCAGCAATACTGTTCATCCACTTGACTGGATGTTCTCCTATGCACTGGGGTAGACCAAACAAACAAACAGGGCATGGCAATGATCCCACTCATTCAATAATACTAACTTTTATTTGTCTAGCACTAAGCGTTAATTGTTTTTTGGCATTTGGCATTCATCTAGTGTGCGTGTAGTTTGTCTTTTATACACATAGAAAAAGGCTCAAGTAAATGATATTTTGTTGATGGTAGATTTTTAAATAGAATGTTTTAGCCAAGTGTTTGTTTTTTGTAATACACATAGTAAGGATACAGAATACTCTAGTGTGGGCAGGTGTTCTGGTAATCTTTTTAGGTAACCCATTAATCAGGTAAAATCTCTGTCTAGCAACACCGACCCTTTGAGGACAGTAATGGACACTGCCTTAAAATCACATTATTCTGACCAGTAAGCATCAGCTAGACCGGCTGGGAGTGACTCGATAAGGTCCTGGTAGGCTGTCACGGGTACTCGGAGCCATGCTGACTGCATTGCATTCCATAGTTGCTGGTCTGGTCCCGCAGATGCTCAAATGGGTAGTACTTCTCCCCACCAGCACTCTCCCCCTAACTCCCCTAACCTGGGAGGGTTCATCACACCAGTTCCAGTGCCTTTTAGAATGTATGCCAAGGTGCATCAAAGCTGTTCTAGTTTCTATAGGATCGATATCTTTGTTTGTTTACAGCGGATAACCCTGGGTGTGACCTAACACTATTTATTACATTTAGGAAGACTTAACCTGGTTGCAAATGTTAAAAAGCTGATAAATTATTCTGCGCCTGTTTCAAAATCAAGCAAAGCCAAATTCTAATTCTATTACGCAGTTGCACAGAGACCCTTGCCCCGGCACAAATGAACTATTAACAAGTCAGCTGATACTGGGCAGCACCATGCCGTATCTGGCATTAACACATTTCAATCATTGATCTTCAGGTCACTTCCTTCAGTCAGACCATATTTACCCTTTTTCACATCAAAATGTCTTATTTTTCTTTATATCTCACGGAACCGAATACTTTCCACGAAAGCACCAAGTAAATGAGATGGATATCAGAAAACTAAATAAAAACTAATAATCTAGAGTTCGGAAAGTCTATAAGCATAAGGACCGAAAAACGTGTCCTTACTTGATGGATCGGGCAAAGTAAAGGTTCTGCTGAATTGCTCTAGATGCTGGGACCCTGGGAGGTGAATAGCGAGGGAGGAGACAGAGACAGTGGGATGGTCTGAGGGCTTAAACAGACAGGTACGGCTCCGGATGGCGACTCCACCGATTGTGTAACGCTGCACAAACAATAAAGAAGTACACAATGAACCCTGAAGTGATAGAGTGTTATAGGTTCGGGTGTTTTTCTGTTTTTCTGACAACACACCTGACAGTACAACTTGGTATATGGACAGGATCTGTTACTCCGGCAACAAAGAGCTTTTTAGGTGGACCATCCGATTCCACACCACCTGAAATGATGTAGAACAAAAAACATGTAACATGAACCAATTCCTTTGCTTATGGAATAATGTGGTTATTTTGTCATATAACATTTTACATGTATTTTACTCCTTTACACCTTTGAATTAATAATTTTGTTGGTTTTTCATATTTTTCATATAAAATCTGTGACACATTTACAAAATATGAACAAATGCTAGTCGGATAAAACTTTTCTTTTTACTACTCATCACATTTCACAAAATGTCCAAACTTTTGTGTGAAGAAAACGGCTATAAAATTACCTTTTCTTTTTAGAGGTGCAGCT
>JAYDZF010000016.1:14488256-14498385 GCA_034509105.1 Microcambeva barbata | reverse complement strand
ATCACCTTTCCTGCGAAAGGACAAGGGAAGTAAAGAGCACCCAGGCGAGAGAGGAATTAAGTAAGAGAAATATGGTAAGAGTATATGAGTTATGGTTTGCTCTTTCAGGGTCATGTTTGTTGTTAACACTGAACATTTGCTTCACCTTTAAAATGCTCTATTCCTGGAATGGAGGGCAAATGGGGAGCTGAGTAATGACTGTGGAAGAGAAAAGAACACATGAGTCATGCTAGTGGTCTGCTGCTCTTTTCTTTGTGCAGCTTCCTTCACACCATTTTCTCATGAACGGCGTGAGGAGCGCTCATTTATATTCTGACTGCGAGGCTGAAATCAGTTTCATGTTGGGAGAATGATTGAGAAAACTAAAATAATCCTCTTTTAAGATGATGAAATGTGCATCTCAACTAAATTGCTCTGAAGGATCAATTTCACTTTCAGCACAAGTCGCTTTTCGAGCGCCCGGAGCACAGAAGTGCCGTTCCTTACCCAACGCAGATGAACACCGAGTCGAACATCTGTACGTTCTGTCCTTCGTGCGGGCCACACGAAATTACCTTCCACTTCATGGCTCCCCCTTTCTCTGTCTCCATGGAGATAGGCTTCACCTCTTCGACCATGGTGTTGAACTGTTAGGGAGAGAAGAGAGGGCCATCACAAGCATTACTTCAGCCTCCAACACAAACGCTACTCACTAATGCCAGAGGACATTTACAGACCACTCCTCACTGGCCTCTGGCCACATCTGATTGGCTCTGTCTTTCGCTACTGTCTCTATGGCAGTGATTTCAGTTGGTGGTTAATGAAGTTAATGCTGGTTTAAAACCTATTGGACATCACGTGGCCTTAAAGTTTTGCTCTGAATGCAATGCAAAAAAGAACAATAACCAATTTTTCAAATGTACTTGAAAAAAAGAAGAAGAAAAGACTCATATCATATCAGTTGAAACCTTTATGTGTGGCGTGATGGCATGACTCATGCAGTATCTCTCCAGATATGTCTGAACATCCGAGTGGGAAATAAAAGAGGGTAAGTCAGAGTCAAATGGAAAGTCAGGAAACATCATAATCTCTTTAGGCAGGTTGGTCCTGAAAACAAAAACAATGTCAACAGTTATTTATGGTGATGTAAAATGTTCCCTGATTCAAACATTTGCATATTTCTTAAACTGCTTTTAGAGGATATAAAAACCTTGACATTACATCAACAGAACCTTAATAAAACTAAATTTTTATTTAAACGGTTTTCCTTTGTTACCTCTCATTCTTTTTCAGTATATGCTTTATCTTCTTTTAGAGGTTACAATAGAAATACATTAATGCAGTCAGGATAAATTTCTGGACAGTCAGGTGCTACAACAGAAGAACTGTATTACTGAAAAATAAGCTTTATTCTATGCAATGAGACTCTGCTTTCACCTAGGGGTGATTGGAGACACTAACACTCTGCTGATGTAGAGATGTCTGATTATTTATTCTTTCTGTGACCCACACAGCGGCCCGGTGGTATGGCACCACTACATTTGGGCAACTCACACTTCTACTCAATCACACTTCAGGACAATAAGAGTGCAGTCCATTTAATCTGCCTGCCTGCAGTGTGATAAATCACTAGCTTACTAGATCAGAGATTCTGCATTGCTAGGTTTGAGTCTCGGCTCTAATACCAGTTTCCTGGGTGCCCCTGGGTGGCAGAAAATATTGACTTGTATTTGCAGCAGAGAGTGTGTATAATACTAGACTCATAATGTAAACGTTTTTGAGTCTGTATGAGCCTGGAGCTCTGTGTGTAATGTTAATTAAAACACTTGTTGGGTGACTTTATAGTAATTGATTAGTTGGCCGACTGACTACATTGGAATTGACTGCCCTGTTTTTGTCCATTAATTACTGAATACTAAAAGAAATCTTTATTTAACTATGTTTAACATGTCACGAGCAAAGAGCAAAAGAATTGGCAGGACTTTACATCAAACTGGACAGACTACAAGTGCAGTGTAAAAAGAAGGTTGGAAAAGCTGTAAAGCTACCTGAGGTCTCTGTACATGCTGCTGTGGATCGGGCGGCCATCCTCGGCCATGTCCACCCGCTCATCGTAGCACCAGGTTCCGCCCACCCGGTCACCAAGCTCATACACCACCGGCTCATCAAACACTTCAGGTCGGGACAGGACGTGACGTGCAGCACATAAGCCAGCTGCTCCGGCTCCAACTACAGCCACCCGGAGTTTGATCTTTCCGAAGGTTCTCTTCATGCTTTCCGTTCTGTTGGTGGACTGAGAAGTGAACAGTGGTGAAAAGATTTGGGACTAAAGACACGAAAGTTCAAGCAGCAGCCGCGTTGGAATAAATACTTCAGAGAAAAGCATTAGATGTGATAACTACAAGGCTAGAGTACAAATAACAGCTATTTTAAAGTGTAAAATCACCTCACCGCTGTGCTCGTCATCTCAGCATTTGAACTTTGACCTCTTTGTCTCTGACAACATTATGGTGGATGATTATGATTTTCCTGGAATTTCTAAACTTCTGCAGTTCTCAGAAAACGCCTTCCCCACATATCTCTTGACACATGAGTCGCTGCTCTCTGCTTTTATTAGTATATTCCAAAATACGGAAATCTCTTGGGCTAATTAATTATTCACAAATGAGATTTAGTAAAAATGTTTGTGCTGAATGGTTGGGGTCCTAAACAGGACCCTTAACCCTCAGTTGCTCAGACAATATACTGCCACAGCACTATAAGTCACTTTATATGAAAGTTACATGCTGAAAATGTTAATAAAGTGACCAGTAAGTGAATCGCTTGTCATTTTATCAGTGTCGATTCAAGTCTGGGTTAAATGAATCTTTTATCTAATCGAATTGCTCGAAATGGTAATGCTCTACCCTGCACTGAGCAAAGAGTGGAAAAGCTATTTACAGAAACAGGTCTAGCCAATATTGACATAGTTTCACATCCACCAGCAAGCTGTAACCTTATAATGTTAATGTCTTATAATGCCAGTTAATCACAGGCTAGATACAGTCGCACTCACACTCAGGGCAATTTTTAGTAACTCTAAATAGCCTGATTGCATGTTTTCAGATTTGTGGGAGAAATTCTGAGCGCCATGAGAGGGAACGGACCCTGGATACACGGCCGGTGAATCGAACTCAGGCCTTCTAGCTGTGAGGCGACAGGGTTACCCGCTGTGCCACCATATGACTTCACTTGATTGCATTCTCCTTAATTATATTATTTTCATTTGAAATACAATATGGCATAGATTAACACTTTGAATATTTCCCACTGACCTCACTTACTTTGCTTTTCTTGTCAAGATCAATAACATGTTTTATGGACTGTGCTCTAGGCGGCTGCTTGTTTTGAGAGCCGGACTAAATTAAAAGTTTTAGATGAAGTCTTTTACCTATCTCACCTTTAAACATTAAATTTTTTTAAATATATTTTTATTATGATGTTTAACTGGTGCCTAGTGGTTATTGTAATACACTAGTAATCATAAGGTCACTGGTTGCTCAGACTGTATATTGTCCCAGTACTGTAAGTCGCTTTGGATAAAATTATCTGCTAAACACAAAAGAAATGTAAAAGGTGTAGTATGGATGTTGGTGGAGCGCACTAATATACCAGGTCAATCTCCCATGTGTGTCTGGTTAGTCTATCATCTTATGAAGAACAACACACATCATTTTTAAAAGCCACTATAGGGTACAGGTTCAGCCATGTGCTGTTCTTTTGATGTATGTTTGTGTTTTTTTTTACATGGACACTTGTTTTCCTTCTGCAATTGAGGCCCAAAGAGCACGGTAAGATGCTGCAACTCATTTAGTCTGTTTTATTCAATTTGTCTTAGTCTTTCATCTGTAGTAACTCAAAAGTGCAGACTATCTGGTCGTCATGGTAACCAGCATTTGTTGTTTTTACCTGAGCAGTTTTTAATGATGCCCTTTATGATCTCTCTTACTACATTCCTGCTAGTTAAGGTTAAGATGGTTTCCCCTACAAACTTTATATTTATATGCTGCCTATATTATTTTTTTATGACAGGCGTTTGACTTTTCTGAATATCATAACTGTATATGTGCATGATGTTCTGTTGTTAAACATTACTTATTTTTTGCTTGTATTCATTTCTACTGGAGGCCAAAGATTATTCCCCCGGGATCAATAAAGTATCCATTTATCTAAACCAGTGCTCGCTTGCTAATTAATCTGGCATTAAACCAGCACTGCCCAGTTCACATCAGCAATATACCAGTATTTTCCAGCATAGCCCTGTGACCGTTGTTGACCTGATGCAATTTGAAGAACCCTTGTAATAACAGAGGAAGAAACCATGTACATTCAGTGAGAGAAAAGCGACCATATATTATAATAGACTTTAAATTACTAGAGTCTAAAGTGACTGAATAGATGTGCAAAATGTGCATAATGTACCATATGACAGTCTATGAGGGATGACGGTCTAATTTGCAATATAAATCATGAATGTGTAAAGTGACTGTGAAAAGATGTGCAAAATGTGCAGAATATGTGAGATAGCAGTTTATAAGGGAAGGGGGTAATCAGTCAGTGAGGTGTGATGGAGACTCTTAACAGTATGATTCCAGTTCCTGGCTACCATATGATTAGTGTTTCTCGGGAACATCTAATTAAATTCATCCATCTTGTTATTGGCCATCTTCTTTCATTTTTATTTTGAACTGATTTTTTTTCTCATAATGTGTCCAGTATAGGTCTGGTGGAACAGGATGCCTGGAAGCAGTCTTGTTGAAAAGTCAATGTTTGATCATGTTGGACTGTTTTTGAAGACATTCTATAATTTTGGGTGGCCAACACAGGTAGAAGCTGTGCTATATTCACTAAAACACAGCATCATCTATCGGGAATAACACACCTCTGCGGGCCGGGATGATTGGACTATGTGGATGGGGCCTTCAAGGACCTTGACTGACATATAGAGAAGCACGTGTGGAGAATGTGTAGGTGGGAAAGGGTGCTACTCAACTGCTACGTGTGTCAGAGGAGACGTGAAAAGTGATACACCCACCTCGATTCAGTAATCAGGAATCCCCCAGCAGAGGAAGACAAATTGGCTATGCTGAGTTGGAAGAAAATGCATAAACAAAATTGTTGGCTTATTCTTGAATCGTCTTTCAATAATGTTTTGCATAATCCATGTAATATATAGGAAGGTTTACGATAGTTATATTTATATACTACTATATGATTATAGCTTATTATATCAGCTTATCATATCAAGGTTAAAATTTATTCTGGATCCTGTAGTTCTTTCTAAAATCAGTTTTGTTTTTCATATTTGTCACCATCATTAGTGTTTTACAAAAGCTGATGTCCTCACCCTTATCCCTCATTGTAGATATTCATCCTTCATGATTTTCGCCTGGATTTTTGCAATCTCCATAGTATCATTGGTTGTTGAACCATGAATCTGGATGGCAGATGCTGAAAGGCTGCGTTTGAAGTTAGTTTGACAGTAGCTGATCGTTCACAGCATTGTATTCAATACCGGTCTTGTTGACATCCTTTTTGATGACAAGAGCCTCTCCGTTTCTTCTTTATTTATTTATGACACGAGTGGTTGTGGTGTGTTTTCCCATCTTTATGACATTCAGCTTGCCATCAGTCATATATTTCAAGAGATTTCAAGAGTTTAAGAGAGGCATTATTGTCAATTTAGCTGCATCCAAGTACATATCAAAACCAAATAACGATCCTTCACAAGAACAAGCAAGTCAATACAATACACAGCACAGATAAACAATAAATGCAAAAATAGTAATTTACAAAACTAAATTTGTAATGTAATGAGTATTCAAGGGAGATGTAAGTGTTATCAATAGGTGATGTAGAAAGAATCGCTTAACAACTGCTTTCTTCCATGAAGTTTAATTGATATCAATGCTGTTGCCACCTTGGGGATCATCTACCTTTGATATCTTTCTATATTGCTGCTGCCAAATTGTCATAAAGCAGCTCTACAGTGTTAGGACCACCAAATGAGTCCTTCTTGGGTGGAATGGAGGATAATAGATAAAAGTACACTATTGACATGTTTTACTCCACAATAACCCTTGCTGCGCACAAACATGGAAGACATGAGATTATCTTGCTTGAATTGCTATGATGAGCCAAATTTCTACCTAACATACTTTTAATCCATTGATCATATTATTTTACCACCCTAAAGTCTCCACAATTATTTAATTTGTGATAGTTTTTCAAAATATTTCAAAGAAAAAAGATACAGAGGGTATAGTTATGTGGGAAGGCTACTGCACAACGGCAAATTATCAGCAATTCTCAAGATGCAAAGAACCTGAATCACTGAACATCTGTCAGTGCCGCCTTAAGCAAAACTAACACATGAAATAGCTGTTTATGTGTCACGGAAGACATATAAGTGAAACAATTGTTGAACAATGACACCATTTGGCTTAAACATGTGCCGCAATGTGTGAGAATCACTTTACATGATGGCAGATGGTTCTCACATTCGGTGTTTGACAATAGAGACCCGTGGTTGTCAAGGGCCCAAAGGGTGAGGACAGAGGAGAAGGGCAAGGATTGGAAAGAAAAAAAGGTGTTTTTACAGAATGCTAATGACCTGTCCACCCCACTGTGTCCCGTCACTGCTTACGTCATCTGCTGTGACGATCCGGTTAAGGATGGCTTCAGCAGCATTGTGGGACTGGATTAAAAAGTGAGTCACGTTCTCAGAACAGGTGATTTCGCAGAGCGTTAGTGGTTTTTGCTTTCATACATTAATACTTGAAATTCTAGGTTACACAATTTGATTTACCTGGATGCCAAATGAAAAGATTGAATTTGCTTAAGTGATATAATAGTGTGTAGTGAACAGTTTGTAATTGATTTCCTTGCTGTGAATAACAGCTCAAATGAGAACAAATGATGGTACAAAAATACATTTAATTTGATTTACATGTTTGACTTGATGTGCGTAAACAAATCATCCATGTCTCTGAAAATCTGAGTTTCAAGGTACAGGAATTAGATTAATGGTGGTGCATTCTAGGTGCTACACTGCTCCAGAATCCCGTGGACCAGTGTATGCTCCTCGCCTCTGGTCACCATTACTTTGATTAGTGTACATGGCTTTTGGATTGTTCTGTATGTGCCTGGCATTTAATAACAGGGTAAATTAGCCACTCTTAATAGTTTCTTGGTGTGAGTAAGTGAGTAAACGTGTAATCTTGTGTTGCCCTGCAATGGGTTGGCATTCGTTTCAGTGTCTTTAGCCCAGTTTCTGGGTTATAATCTAATCATAGCTTAATATTAACCAATAATATTCTTGCCAGTAAAAAGAAAAAAACACGTTTTAAAGAGTACTTTTCTCACACTCACATTCTTGGCAGTGGTGATCATAAACTACAAATGTGGTAGATAAGAGATTAGGTTTAAAATCAGCAGAGTGTTTCCGTAAGTGGAGAAATATGGACAAAAAGGGCGAGAGATGAGTCTCCTAATGTTATAGCGTTTAAACTCTCAGGGAGATCAGCCGAAACATATCACACTAATATTTTACAGAACTGGCTGCAGTTCCATTCCCCAAAAATTACAGAAAGAGTTTTTTCATCTTCTTGAATGACTGACTCTAATGTTCTCGATACAGTCATAAAGAATGAGTCACCTTTTGTATAACATTCTTTGAGACAATCAAATCTGATATTTAATTTCCTAGATCTTCAGCTGACAAAAATATTTTTTTTTATGTTTTTTTTTTCTTTTTATATCTGCATTCCAAACAACATACACATTATGTATGCACACATTGTTCATAATATGTAAACACCAGATTATCATCTTCTTTCAAATCCATATCCATTTGGTTGTTTTCTTCAGCAAATGTTGCTTGGAAGGGACACTTTAAATACCCAAACTTTAAAAAATAGGATTTCTGGTCAAATAGGGTATGTCTGAAAACCTAATTAATTTGCTGCCTAATTAGAGAGGATACTAAGACATCGACTACTAGGGCAGGTTTCTTGAATCCACGACTTAGTGATTAGATGTCTGCTTCCTAAGCTAACCCAGTTAGCATCATGCCATTCAAATCAATGACAAGAGGTGACAACACGCTAACACATCTCTCTCCTAAAGTGCTTAAATTTTCACTGACCAGCCTAAAGTTCCAAATAAATGTATGTATTTATTTATTTTCTTCTTTTGGCTCTTGTAAGGGGTCGCTACAGGGGATCATGATGCCCTTCCTCCTTATTTTACAGACTTGGGAGCCAGACCTACAATGCACTGGTTTATGCATCATAGTGGCTAGATACCTAAAGGACAATGCAGTGTCAACTTAACTGCATGTCTTTGGATTGTGGGAGGAAACCCAGAGGAAACCACACAGACATGGAGAGAACATTCAAACTCCACACAGAAGGATTCTTCAGTATTCACTCAAATGATCAGATTTAAGATACCTTACTGGGCAGGATTTAGTGGCATCTAAAGATTTGAACAGTCTAAGATGACGTAAATTGTGTCAATGAAGAAAGATCTCTTTCTTGGAGACACACCCACAGGGTATATTTGTCATGAATGTCCCCGCTGTAAAAAGCTTTTGCCGGGAAACATCACATGAGTCTTCATCATTGCGCCTAATCTGTAATTGCCTTGCTGGTCATTATAAAGTATGGAGATTTTAATAGGTTTGGACACTGTAATAAATCAGATAAATTAAGATCTCATTACTGGCATCACTTCTTACCAGGGTCTGATTGGTAGCACAAAAATGGCTTAGAGTCTGTAGATAATATTTTCAGATTGGATGGGATTTTAAAGATGAGAGAAAACAAGATTAAACAGGATTTATGGGTAATCTAAAGCTCACTGAAACATTTTAGTTAATCTGATTAACCTTGGCGAAAATATGAAGCTCCCGCTCTGCCTTCCACATCAGCCTTGCTGTCTAAAGGTTTCTGTCATTTTCTGTTGACAAAATCATACTATGTAGTGCATGGCAATTCTTTTTCAGAATTACTTTAGAGGAACAAGGATTTTGAAGCGACGTTTAACTCGACATTGATTCATTCAGATACATACTTGTGCCGTTGTGAAGTCTCTTTGTGTGTAAACGTGGACAAGCAGTAGGTCACTGGTTTCTAGAGAAGCTACTCTATGGCAGCATACGTTCGTGACTGCTGTCTGACGGGTTAATGCACTGTGACAGTCTTTGTGCTGAGCAGCAGGCAGTGGGATGGGGGAGTAGGAGGGGTCCATAATAACAAGACAAATAAGAGGAAAATTGTTTTTAGCTGCGGCGTATTTGCCAAGTGGAGATAAGAGGTGTCAGCTTCTGGAAAACGTGGATAAAACTCTTTGTGGGGGTTCAGATTTTGCATATTGGGGGTGGGTTGGCACGAAGGCGGTTCGAGGAGGGTGAATGGTGCCATTCTTTTGTCTGGGAAACGGAAGGACATGTATCCCGCAGGCAGAGGGAAAAGTGATACGCACAGTCGTACTCCTGTAGCGCCGCTGGAAGGCGGTGATCCAGCCAGCAGGTCCACGATGTTTGTGCGATTTGTGTGAGTGTGGACAAAAATGTAAACATTCGAAAATGAACGTCATGCTAAAGAAGCAGATGAAAATCAGAAAGATTCATGACGATGTGTGAGAAATGGAAGGAGAGGAGAAGAGGACAAGTCAGGGAAACATTTTCACCACCAGTGAAGAAAATTGAGCAGAAAAGAGAAGGAAAGACCGAGGAGGAGGGGTGGAGAGGGAGAAATGGAAAGAGTGCCAGAGTGAATCAAGCCCCCACCTCACCTTCCCACCACCATCTCTTTTGTATTTTACATTCAGTGCAGGTTGCTTCCTGGCACTTCACGGTTTCGACCCAAGCGTATGACGCATCACTCCCAGATGAAGAGTACCTGCTGCTGCAGAGGCTGATAATGATAATAGTTATGATGATAACAATAATCACCAACTTCCCATGTCGCTTACATGGCACGACAATCAGCTGCATTCATGATGCTACTACGGTGGCCCGAGGAGCATGTGTGTATGGCATGTGTGTAAAAAAGAAGATTATTTGTGACCCACTAGAAATGTCTTCTAAGTTTAGCCCCATTGTGGT
>JAYDZF010000016.1:14475548-14485636 GCA_034509105.1 Microcambeva barbata | reverse complement strand
ACAAAAGGAGACCCTGAATTCTTCTTGTTCTTCAGATTATAAACTGCCATAGGAACCCATAGTTCTGTTGGTACCATTTACAAGGTTCCAGGTTAATCAAGTAGTTTGGTACGACCATGCCATGCTATAAAAGGAGGATTTTATTAGGAGGATGTCTTGCTTACTAATACATTGGTTGTTGTCACAGCCAATAGTTTTTCTGGCGGCTTACTTTATTGAAACTTTCTTTAAGGAAAGTACTTCTTCTGTTACAGCTACAAAACGAAACTCCGACACGACGTCTCAGGTTGCTTTGGCAGTGAACTTTAATGCTTTCTTGATCGAGGTGCCATTGTAGACCTCACATACTGCTTTGAACTGATTTCCAAAACTTTTCTTTCGTCCGATAAGTGTGATGTAAGTGAGATTCGTTTTGTCCTCTGAGTGACTTTTCATCAATTCTTAAGTGAATCTTTCACGAAGGCCCTTTTGTTGTAATAGCGCTGTGAGCGTTGCCTGCAGTACCAGTGACAGTCAGAATGATGGTAATGTCAGAGTTGCTATTCTCCACAAGTGCTTTTCTAGTTTTTTTTACTAAGGTCACAGAAACAAGCTGACCTAAGCAGTGTGACTGTGATTTAATAATTTCCCCTCGGCTCAGTGGCTTGTGTGTACGTTTTCAGATTTGTAGTCGATGTAATTAGAAATGTTCTTTCTTTAAATGCTCCATTGTTTCTATTTGGATTGTTTTGCTGGCTATACTGTACTGAACCTAACAGAAAATAATGGCTGCTGATTAATCAATGCTATTTTTCTTGAAGACCATGAATATGCCCTCTACTATTGCACATTTGCAATGTAATCACTTTTTAAAGCTCTGTGTTATAATGTGTTAGCACCTCAACTGCTCTCAGCCCTTTTTTCTTTCTTTTTTCTTTGTGTAGCTTATGTGTTGCATCTGTTTTTGTTATAGTGTAGATTTAAGCCTGCTTATTTTGACACACCAGTGTGAGGTATTAGCACCAAACCATATTCTGGTTGCCCTTGATTCTGATCCCAGCATTGTATCTTTGATTTCTTTTGTAAGCTCTGTTCATCAAAGCCGGTTCACTGGTTGATCGATGTTTGTCTGTTAGTGTGAAAACCCCCTGCATTTAGATCTAAAACCCACATGTGAGTCATTGTTACATGTTGTACATAACCGGACATGAAACAGTCACTCATTAACCGATTTACTTGAACCAAATAAACTCTAGCTGCAATGCCAAAAGCTATTATAATCATCAAAGAGAGATGTACTATCTTTCTTCCTATCATTAAATTAGTTTGACTTTATTTCACCTGTATTTCTGAATTCCTCCCGGTCTTCATCTCGATGCCACTGAATATAGAAAGAGCAGCCATCCAATTACAGAGTCTTTTATTAATGTTGAAAGGCATGATTTCTCATGTGTGCGGCACTAAACCTCCCCCAGTGTCCATTCACAAGATAAAAAGCACCTTCACACCATCATGTTGATGTCAGAGGGGGCAGCAGGACTCGTGTTTTGTGGTGAGTGGGTACATGGTGGCATAGAAACAGCACAAATCAGATTTATTGTGAGTGTCACCATTTCCTGTCCACGCTTAGTGTCATTTAACGTGACTTTACCATCAATCATGGCTTTTGTCTACCTTTCTCTGTCTTTTTTTAAAAACCTGGTTCTCCCCTTTGTTCTCTCTCCATTTGTCACTCGCTACCCTTCATCCATCTCTCTGTTTCCATTGCTATTTCTCATCTTTTATCAGTCTGTTTTATGGGTTTTACCATTTGTCATCCTTTTCAAGCCTTTTTATTTATGAGGCTGTGTGCACTTTTTTTCATTTTCCGCAGTACATGAAAATGCATTAATCTGATCTAAAAGTTCTAAATATACTTCCGTCAAAACTAAACCTTTTTCTAATAAATAAAGGTCAAAAAGTGTAACTGGGTGTAGGAAAGAATAATTTTTCAAAACGGTGTTTATTTTATGGTCTGATCCTTGGGCCAAAACAAATGGCAAATGCTACAAATTTTAAAATAAGGACCTCATATATAAAAAAAGATATTACAGAGGAACAAAGTTATTTAACAAGCAGAACGGCAACGCACTAGTGCAGCACCGAGCGCATTATAAATAATAGGCTTTATTATTCAGCCCCCTGACTTTTGATGGTCCGTCCTAAATAATTTCAATAGGGCTGAAAATGCGGCGTCTCTCGTGCAGCTGAGGCTGATCACTGAAGCGTCCCAAAGCCATTTGATTGAAAATGAGGGCAACTCATGCGTAAAAATGGCAAGCTGTTTGTGATGTCACATCAGACCTGAGTCATATCGCAGTCCCGTATTCTGCCTGATTCAAAAACAAAAAAGCACACGCATGGCCGGCACTGCAGATTTATTTTAACAGTCAGAAAATCGAATCCTGTTTGTGTCTTGTTACTGACTTGACAGTGCATGATTGCCTAACATTTGTTTAATCACGTCATGATTGACATCGGCTGGATTTGGGTGAAATCTCTGAGACAGTCATTTAAATACGTTTTGTTCCCGATTTGTTTCCACCACACTGCTGGTTGGGTATAGGTACTTGTGGCGGCCATGTTGGCACTAAGAAGAGATGGCTGTACTTTGTTTTGCTCTCGTGCTTTTTGAGTGCTTGCCAGCGTATTGGCCAATCATTGACACGACATGTTGCCTCAGATGCTTTGCTTGGAATGTCGTTGTTTGCTTAAATTGCTCTCGGAACAGAACCCGCAGCTCTCAAAAGGGCGACTGATTGCAGCTTTTGTCTGCAGAATACGGCTTGCAGGCAGTCACGGGATAACTGCTGCTCAAACGCAGAAGAGGAATGATAGACGAGAATGGCGACACATTGACAAAGACATGAATGTGTTAAATTTTAGAGAACCCAAGTGTTAAGCTATCTTTAGAAACTCCCTGTGTTAAATACATGCCTTTTTGTGAATGGCAAATTTTCAAGGACAGCAAAAAAACAGCAGTGGGAGCACTAGGCATTGATCTCAATTAAATTTGCACCAAGCCAGTGTGCCATGACAATTACAGTAAAAGCTTTGCAACCTTTATGACTAATTTTCTTTAAAAAACATACTGGTTGCCCAAGCCTCCACTTAACACTTAACATTCTACTAATGTTTTATATAGTGCTTTTAAAATTGTACTTAGTCATTACTATAAATTTCCATGAAAATGCCTGTTCATTTATTGTAGACCCATAAAGCATTGCATAGCGTTCTAAATCTAAAGCTGAATCATTGTTCTTTACACAGTTCACTAATACAAACAGTGAAGAACCAGGAATGTATATAAAATAATTATAAATGAGCTTTTTAAACTTTATTTGCATAATTAAATATGTATAGCGATGTAAAGATACACTATTTACAC
Organism: Microcambeva barbata; assembly: GCA_034509105.1. Classification (NCBI taxonomy): domain Eukaryota; kingdom Metazoa; phylum Chordata; class Actinopteri; order Siluriformes; family Trichomycteridae; genus Microcambeva; species Microcambeva barbata. Next base: position 14,482,230 of record JAYDZF010000016.1, on the reverse strand, counting down.
AAAAACAAATACAGCCACGCCATCTCTGAGCTTCTGTTCTTTCTGTACAGGCGACTAAGGTCCTCACACAACATGGATAACCCCACCACTTGGTTCAATCTTTCCCACCCAGCAGACTGGAAACCAAATTTGTCTGCTAGAAACATTAGCCTGTGCATGCTAGAGCATCGATACCCAACCTTTTTGCACCAGTGACTGGTAAAGAATATTTGCAATTAAAAAAAATAAATAAAAATTGATGTAACTAGATGCTGCTCCCACCTAGTTATTAGAAAAGTAACACCAGAAGATTATTGGAAATGCCCGGGTGGTTGGGGCCGTCTATGCTGGCGGGCACCCAGCTGACCAGTAGCGGAGCCAAAAATGTAAAACCTGGTGCCCTAATTTTGCATTAATGTTTCATTGTAATTAAGACTTGATTTAAGTGCAGAATGACGTTCACAGAGGTTTAAGGGCCGTGCTTACCAATGTGACTTTCTGAATACGAATTCGGTACCTTAACTACTGAGCTATAACTACCTGTAAAATGCAGAAAATCCAAAGGTGATTCAAACTAGAAATAACCAACCAAAATGGATGAATCATTCTTCAATTCTTTATTTATGTCTTTCATCCAATGTTTAATGAATCTATTATGTTACCTTAAACAGCTAATTTTACTATGTTAAGTCTACCATTACGGCTTCAGAAATAAACGTTCATACGTTGGCATTATTGACAGAAGGATCGAGAAAGGCAGATGGAGAGGAAAAAAGAAAGCAAGAAAAAAGAAAAGGAAATGTGAGTGTGTACAGTGTATATAAATTGGCAGGTTGTAATTAAATGTGCAGACCTCTCCACTATCTCCTCCTCCAGCCGTGCGCCAGTGACGCACACGCCGGCTGCAGAGAAGTGAGTCATCCAGCCCTGAGGATCACCACCCCTCCCTCTGTCTCTCTATCCTCCCCACCCATCCCCTCCTTTACCTTTCTCCCTTCATTCCCTCCCAAACATGCTCCCCATGCCTTTAGTATTCTCACCTTCCTTCTCTCTTTCTTTTCCAAACACATTTTACCACGCACCTAATCTTTTACTTCCCTTTATGCATCTCTCCATCTCTCGCATATACCTACAACTTGCTCTGCCCAGTACACGTTAGTCAGCCTCTCTCTCTCTCTATCTCTCATTTTTGTTCTTTAAAGATAAACCTCTGCTTTCCTCTCCTGTCTGGCCTCAAGCAGCTTCCAATCCAGAAAAAAAACAAACCCAGAGGAGGCCAGAATGATGCGGCAGCTTATCTTTTCCAACCGACACACAAAAAGTGACGAAGCAGATGACTTTTCACGCTTTGTCTCCCTCCGTACCGCTACTAACCGTGAGCGGTGATCGATGGCTTCGTGTTCTTGGAGGAGCCAGACAAAAGGAGATAGAAGCGATACGTTATGTGAAAAAGAACCAAAGTCAAAAGAGACGACTACGGGCCGACACGATTGCCAAACCCAGGCCTGAGTCATTATCTGACTCATAATTAATTATTACCTTGTGCCTCGGACAAAGGCTCAACCTGCCAGAGGATGACAGTGACGAGAGAAAACAAATGAAGCAGAGAGTATAGACAACACAAAAAAGGTGTAGAGCTGATTCACAAAGGCGACTCGGCCAATCTTATCAGCAGGCTGCAGTTGTAAAGGCAAAACTGTGAAGTGCTCCACTCTTCACTCCTGTTTTAATCACACTGATGCGCTCCACCTGAGGTCACGTAGGGCTCTGTAGTCATTTAAAAAGAGAGTGGGAAGAAACACTAAATATATGACGCATGTACCTGTGTGTTACTCGATTGCTTTTGTTTATTTGTTTTTCTTAATTGCCAAAAAGAAATGTATCCTCTGGAAAACAGAAGCAATTTTACGCCTTAAACATTTCTACAACTTCCTTTATCCAGAATGCTCAAATGCACTTAGAAATAATAAATGTTTGTGACCTTCTTAACAAGGTGCTTCTAATGTGTCAATTATTTACTTGTAAAAAAAAGTCCAGGTGAAAATAAGAACACGCACCACTTCCATGAGTAAGAAAATACATAAGAACATACAAGTAGTTAATAGTTTTTTATTTAAATTTCAACAGAGACTCCTGAGACTGTGCTCTGGGTCATTCAGTTCACAGTGGTGCTCGAGTGGGCTCCAAATTCAGCCATCGACCTTCTTAGATGTTTTACACTTCCTTTCATCAATCTTGTGAATTCAACCAGCTTGTGTACCAAATGTGTCATAACGTGCATATGAGCTCACAGATGCTTATGTGGGTTTGTTTTGCTTTGACTAAGAAGGAGACAGGACACTCATCTCCATCATCCCACCAAACACCGGACCAGTCTGCTCTCTCCGCCTGCTGGCCGAGGATTATTGTGGTAATTTGTGCTGTGTAGTGTCCATGTGTAGTAAATAAATAAACAAGAAATACATACACAGATGCACATGGACAAGCAACATAATTATTTTCTCTCTATCTATACACCTATAGATGTCACTGTATTCTACGAGCCACTTTAATTGTAACTTGGGCTTTGTTTGGCTCATCCTGGTTTGCATTCAGGCTTTAGACAGCCAAGACAGGGTTGCTTTGGCACTCAGTATCCAGAGGTGTTTAATGTAGGTGCTTTATGATGAATAAATGTTCTCTGTGACAGGGTTTAGCACAGTAATTTATGCTTTATATAGACCTGGCACACTGACACTGCCCACACAGGTTCACTCAACAAATGTGATTATTCATTTTATAATCCTACCACGTGTAGTTCCACCAAACATCTGAAAAGTCTAAAAACTGTTTCGATCAACTTGAAAACAGCACATTTATTCATTATTCCTGTATTGCTCTGCTGACCACTGGACACTAATTAAGGGTCATTTGGCAGTATGACATCCATCGGTTCGGTGTTTAACTCGTTCGACCTGCAGCGTGAGTGACCTGGAGTGCACACACTCAAACCTCACTAATAATACGATGCCCTGTTTGACTCCGGTACGTTTTCTACAGTTCATCTTTCCGCTGTGAATGAAAGTTTTTAACATAAATGGGTGTTTTTGTAGACTTTGATTTAGCAGCTTGTTTGACAGTGTAGATTAAGATAATGCACACTGTAAACATCGACTGCGTATAAAGTTCCTTTCTGCTGTTAAAGGTTAATGTGAGGACATTTATTTTTGCCTTATTGTAAACCAGGTGGGTTATTGGCTCGGTAGGTACCGCTGTCATCATCACATGATATAACAAATCTATTTTTGCCATATAGAGTAGATATCCTTGACGAGCAGTCTAGGATATGTACACTACATGGCTCTACGCATTTTTGTGTTGTTTATACTGTCTGCTTCATTTGTTTTCTCTCATCACTGTCATCCTCTCGTAGGTTGAGCCTTTGTTCAAGGCGCAAGGTAATAGTAAAACTCACCTGAGCAACTTTAAAGGATTTTAACTGCCATTAAGTCCTATAAAGCCAAACCTTATTAATCTGTTACTGTACTACCTGTGTATACAGTCTATACAGTACACCGCTAGACTCCCGGCCCCGTGTACCCACTCTCCAGCCAAGTAAGCATAAAGCTTCAACTACCCCAAATACGTGGTCCTTGTACATGAGTGATCTTTTCTCCAACTGCAGTGCACATCCTAAATTCATGTGATGGTATATACAATACAGATAGAGTAACTGGAGATTAGCTCTGAAATACTGCAGTGTAATTGAGTGTAGTCTCGTGAGCTCGCTCTAAAAGCCTTTCATGTAATTGTAGTGGCCAACGCCGGAATGCTAATCTAAAACCATGAGCCACTGAGCCATCTGCCCTTCAAATAAAGATGTTCTTACACATTTTTGGACAAGTGCAAATGTTTCCTTCAGCTTGTGTAACGCTAACATGACAGACAGCGGTGCCTGCACTGGCGCGTGGTTTGCTGACGACACCGGTGACCTCAGAGTGCATGCATTTGTATGAGGCGCACCATGGCATGATTTGATGGATTGAATCAGGCAGTGATAATTAAACGATTAATAGTACTTAGCTCAAGTCAGTTCATCTCCTTTGCTGACTCCCACGGGGCCGTCATCATAGGGAAATTACACAGATGTTATCTCTGGCTTCACCTACACAATCAGCGTTATATATATATATATGTATGTATGGGTGGGGGTGTATGGGGTGGGGGGTGTTCATTCAGTATACTCAGAGCTATGTCATGATTGACAGGCACTGATTACGTAACAGCTGCTGGGTGTGTGGGAAATAGTACCATCTTTAAAAGACTGGAGTGATGAAGTTGAAAATAAGGTCTAAACTGTTTGACAGGACATTGATGCCTGGAACTCACTTTTCTCTATCTTTTAAATGCATCTGTGCCCTTTTTCAATTGAATTAGTGCATTTTAGCTGACTTAATTATGTTTCCTCTCTATTGATGCTGACCTCCCTTCTGATTGTGGAGAGCAAGACTGACACGCTAACTCTCTGACACGTGTGTAACTGACTGCATCTTTGCAGCTGCATGAGGTGAGTTCACATACGGATCAGCTTTGTGCATGGAGCTCGCAGAGCAGCCAGCAGGGGTCATAATTTGCTCAGTTATGAGAAGTCCCTATTATCGCCTTTCGCGCTCTGTATGAACAACAGGCTCAATAAACACTTTTTCTTATTACTAGCTGTGACACCATGGTTCTATGCCGGATGCTGTTAAGGTTATGGGGTTATGAATAGGTTGAGTGAATGTTTTCAGCGGCTTTGAGTAATTCTAGGGGTGAAGATCCACCAGATGACAAAATCATTCAGTAGAACAAAACATTTACATAAAAAGCCCAAAACATTTAACATATTTATTAAGGTTTTTGTTTCCTTCTCAACATGCTACATGGCCATAATCTTCAGGCAAAGGATTATTGTTGGTTTAACTTTGTCTCAGTTTTTTTTATGGATGTAATGGAAGCAAAATGAGGACAAAGTCCATCTGGAGCTTAAACATCTTTCTGCATTCTGGGCAAATGTGACTCCGCTTTGTAAACTTCCTCTGACCATTTTAGCACATCCACTCATCTGCCCTCTTCATTCATCTTTCTATGTTTTTCTGCTCTTCACACTCTCTTTCAGGGTCTCTCACTCTCTCACGAACACAAAACACACTCATAATTCGTTCCCCTCCCTTCCTCGGTCGGAGCAGAGAGGCTTGTAGGCTTGTGGGTGTCTTGGATGAGTCACATCGGCAAATTACCCAGTTTAAAGCATTTCTCAAATGACTTTTTCGGTCGTGCTGATAACCGATAACAGTTTTTATTTCTGCAAGGAGTTTTGGAGGACGTACCATGCATGTGACTGGCATTCCATACAACCTTGATGACGTACTAGAAAATGTACCCCCGGTTGGCCCAAAAGCTTGCTTTCATCATGAAATGTACTAGTCTGAAAGATCACACAAAGACTTTGAAGTATTTTGTCAGCTAGCTTAGCAGTCTAGTACAAAATTGATTCATTTGTAAATTCTACATAATGTTAATTATTAATGCTTATTGTGACTTCATCCTTTGTCTTTTAATTGTTTTTTTAGTTTAAGTTTTGAGTGTTTACTCAGTTTATTCCTTGATATGAATGATCTGTTCACCTGCCCCTTGCCATGTCTTATTATTTTTTTACAGCTAATATATTTCTTTTAAAGTTGTATCTCTTGCTCAGTAATTGACTATCTAATATCAATCTATATTCTGTTTTAATATTATTAATGGGCGACATGGTGGCCTGTGGGTCCGATCACGGCAAGGTGGTCCGGGTCCCTTCTGCATGTTCTCCCCCTGTCTGTGTGTGTCCTCCAGGAGAGTCTAATAAAAAACACTGAATTGCCCTATAGGTATCTAGCCTCTAGGTTGCACAAACCAGTGCATCGTAGCACCGTCCCAAAGCCCGGATAAATAGGACAGATTCTTTACAGCTTTATGGAAACCCATGGTGCATATACCTATATCATGTGCATGTACTAGAAATGAGCATTTTCTTTTAAATTTTTTGAGGTAGCATGTTTCCTACATATACCTAAGAGGCATCCTGTAAACAGTACTGAAATACTTTTATAATCTATTCTCTCTACGTATCAGACAATTCGATGCGTGACAAAAATAAGATTTTAAAATTGACCACTAATGTTTTGTAGAGATAATGGGCCACCACAGAAGCATGCTGGGAAGGGAGGGGGGGGGCTATATTTAGTACGCCTATTGTTGCAATTTCAGTCAAAATATACAGGGGTTAAGTAAAGTGTGAGCCAATGCAACCCGGTTTCTCAAACGCTTTCAGTGACGTATCCAAAGACGCTTTGTATTTTGTGTATCCCATGATGCCAAATTTAAATCATTCGACGTCATATTGTGGGCAGGGGTTATAAAGGCTCAGCGAGTGACGCAGTATCGCCCTCTACTGGGCATCATCGGTCAATGTTCTACTACGCTCCGGGTCCAGTGCTCTCTGGCACAGGTAAAAACAATCTGAATTATGTAAGCCATTTTACACAGTGTATACACATAAGGGGCTTTTAAAATGTAATGTTTTATGTAATCTCAGCAAAGAAAAGATATTTTGCACTAAATGTCCAGGACAAACGCTTCATTTACGTTTGTTCTCTATTGAGGATGACAGTTATATCCGGGCTGATGCTTTACAGGTCTGCCC
>JAYDZF010000016.1:14397130-14408791 GCA_034509105.1 Microcambeva barbata | reverse complement strand
TCAGTGTATATTGTATTGTTTTGAAATTGTGTTCTGTGTTGTACCCTGGTGCACCCAAAAGAAACAGACAAAAGGAGAACATGCAAACCCCAGGCAAGGAATGGCACCCAATACCATCTTATTTTAAGGTAACTCCATGGTGTTCTAAAAAACATACCTGTAATAATATTATTCCAGCAGGACAATGCGACATGTCACACGGCCAACATTGGCTGGACAAGCACGAGATTCCCCTGTGCCCCTAATTTCTTAGACTTAAAGCCAATCAAGCATTTGTGCATGGACCTCACACATCCCTCACCCCTCCAGCAGCTTTAAGATACACTGAAGTCAGCATGGCTCCAGATACTTGAGACGATCTACCACGACCTTACTGCTACACAGCAGTTGCATTGAATATTAATTAGTAGTCATAATAATAAGACTCTAGAACATGTATAGGCATAATATTTACCAATCTAAAACATCATTGTCAGGATATGCCAGCCTGGATCTGACCCCAGTGTGGTCCAATCAGGAATAAGAAATCGGTCCCTCAAGAGCAGAGAAGGTAGACAGCAACTTAAACTGAAGGTCACGTTCGGTTCTGGGTGGATGCTGAATAAATATGGGGCGGCTCTACCAGCATGTATCGCAGCCTGCTGCTTTTGTGTATGCGCTCTGTTTGTGTCTCAGATTGTTGGAAAACAGAGATGCTCTTAAAAAAAGCGATATTAGTCTGCCACAGGTGTGAAACGCAAGACAAGGTGAGGAGAAGCTCGTATTCCTACAGACACCAGCTGTTCAGAGCTGGCACACTATACATAAGAATGTAAAATAAAAGACTTGCTGCCTCGTTAAGCTCAAGGTTAAAGAGGCAGACACATGCCACATGGTGCCAGTGTGCTTCAATATTAACGATGATCGTTCCGGTGCCCTTTAGGATGGAACGAGTGGGACTTTTTCAGGATTGCATCAGTCAAATTTTGAGATCATGTGGAAAAAAAAAGAAAATTTGTTCTGGATGAGCTCGGTTACTGTTAAACTTGGTCTGTGTAGGTAAACTGTTTAATGTGAACACAATTCGTGACCTTTTATTTCCAGATGTTCCAGTGTTACACTACATTGTTGATCTTGATCATGGCTACTATTTTTTTAGAGCCCATTACGGGAACACTGAGTGCAAAGCCCGGCAGTTTAACCTTTATTTTCCTCTGACACATTATTGTCTAACAAAATTATAGGAAATTAGTTTTGGAAACCAAAGCTCCCAGATGAAATAGAATAGAATAGAATGTTTTTATTTGTCATTACACACATACAGATGTACAGTACAATGAAATTCTTTCTTCGCATATCCCAGCTTTGGAAACCGGGGTCAGAGCACAGGGTCAGCCATTGTAGAGCACCCCTGGAGCAGTGAAGGTTAAGGATCTTGCTCAAGGACCCAACAGTGGCTGCATAGCAGAGTCGGGATTTGAACTACCCAATCTCTGGTTGATAGTCCAAAGCTCTACCCACTAGGCTACCACCATCCCACCAATCACTCCACACAGAAAGGACTGCCAAAGCTCTGATCAAACCCAGGAACTTCTTGCTGGAGCTTGCAGCCCACTTAGTCCCTGTAGTGTCTCTTAATTTTTTGTTTTTTTGTTGTATTGACTTGTCCTCTTTCTGCCAACAACATAAACTCTGAGAGGGTAAAGAACAACAAAAACACATTTTAAAACGTGATTTTAAATGTGAGTGGATGATGTCCTGCGATGCTCAAAAGGTGACGCTCGGTTTAAACCGTTCACTCAAGTTGGGAGCAGGATTCCATTATGATTGTGAATAAACACAACACCACACATTTAGTTAAGTGCTGTCGGTTGCCGGGTTTCATTAAAAATGCAGTATTTTTGAAAACGCTCAGATGAAAACGCCCAGAGTAAATGGAGTCTTGACATTCACGGCATTTCCATCACTCTAAAGAGCTGCCAGGCTGCCATTCAGATGGAAGGTCAAGTGTCAGTACGATGATTGATAGGCCAGGTAAACCTCTCACCCTTTGCTTCAACACATCACTAGGGGATTTTCAAACCAGACTCAGTAAAAACACATTGGCACAAATGAATGGTTAATAGCTCTACATCAAATCAGAAATGCTACTTATATTTAATACCTATAAACCACAGGTGTATTGAAAATGGACACCTAACTGACTAGAGCAAAAGAAGTCCTAACCAACGAACAAGACCCTGAAGACACATTATTAGATTCGAGATTGAACCAGAGATGGAGTGACATGGACTTTGTTTGTTTTTGGAGCTTCATGAATCTGTGTTGTGATGCTTGCGCTGTCTTGTATGGCCGTGTTGGCATGTGTGTGGCTTCCCCGATAGGAACTGTCCCCTGTGGCAGCATCCCACTGATCACCGCTATATTCCCTTAGGGCACCTGTCTCGCATCCCCACAGGGATCCTGCGCCTCGTTTAATACCGAGGCTGTGATTGCATGTGCCATTCAAATAGTGCGTCACATCAGGATTGCATTTAAAATTTAAACAAGGACTGTTTTGTTTTATGTTTGGAAAATACATCAAAAATAATGTTTAAAATGATTAAAAATGACTAGTTTTGCTCAAATAAATGGCCGGGTCACATTCTGACCATCAGCTAAAATCCAAAGTGCAGCTTGGTCAACGAGTGTAGCTTGGGCAGCTGCAAGACTGGTAGGTCATCGCAGGGATCCGGAGCCATGCTGACTGCAATGCATACCACAGCTGTTGGAGGGGGTCTGGGCTTTTCAAAAACATCTAGTTGGCTCCACAGATGCTGAATTGGCTTCAAATCTGATGAACTGAGGGATCATGCTAATAATCAATGTACATGTCTAGTCAAGTGACATATTGTCTTCCCAAGCTAATTGTTGCCCAGACCATAACACCACAACAGGTACATAAATATACTGACGTAAGATTTTTGTATTGTGTCCAAAAATACACAAACTGCATTGAAGTAACAACTGCTAATTTGCTAAATTAACTGTAAAAAAATAAGCATTAGACAACAGAATGTTAAATAAACACTGAGAGTTTTATTAACATTATAATTTCCTATTTTAAAATGCAACATACAGAGCTTTAGCAGTCAGCAATGAGCAGATGGGAGGAACTTTGCAAATTTCTCCAATTCAGTTTTGACAATTCCTGACAGTCCAGAAACACGAAAACAAAACAAACAAACCAAAAAAAACAACAACAAATCAACATGCCCAAAGTGTAACAGCTTACGGCAACCAGGTTCTGACAAACATGACTATTCATTTTGTACAGAGATTGCATTAATATAATGACGGTCCTACAGATCTTAACAAACAGGAGTCTGAGAGGCCGATTTTTATTCCAAGATGAAACTGAAACGTCTTTCCAGCATGTATATCACAGACAGTTGAAATAAATAAATAGAAAACAGTTGGGAATATATAAGGCATGTGATAACTTAAAAACAAAACCTATTCAGCATATACATATAATTAACATACAATAAGTGTAACATGGGGGTTGACCTAAAAAATCTGTGCATCAGAGGATTTCCTTGTTTGAATGCTGAACTACATTTCACCTTGTATAATGTAAACATGTGTAACCCGATTACAGCTCACATTTAACCTAAAGGAAAACAGCTTTCCAAAAGCTATGCTTCAGCTCTCCGTAACACCTGCTAACCAATGTGCTGAGATGAGCCGTCTAATGACCAACCCCGAAGCATCCGCAGCGTCTGTCAAGTCATTACAGCAATCTGTATGCCACTAAATAAAACCATTTCCAGACAAAATGTGACCATCATTCAACCACCAAAACCAAATTTTAACCGACTGAACTTCTAGTTGATTATCAGAATTATTCAATATTGATTCTAATAAAACCTAAAATCAAATCAGTTTGTAGAAGTGAATGGTTTTTGTTTCTACTTTATGATTGTTTTAAAAAAAAATCCTGTCTCTGCTGATAACATTGCAGTGTTTTGTTTTTTTAAACCTAATTTCTTGGAGTTTTAAAAACATGAGTTTTATCTCCTAGTGGTAATTGAAATCAATCCTAACATTTTTGGTTCCAACAATAATGGAACAAAAACCCTTCAAGCTATGATGCTAGAACCAAAACGCGATACATCAACACAACACTGTCCCGGTGTTATGGAACATCTAGATGATTTCGAATTTAGAAGTCACCAAGATCTAGAAATGTCTGCACTTTTTTCTGTAATGGGACTTTTATCCTGATATGATGATCGTAGGGCTTCACAAATGCTTATGAATCGTTGTAGATGATTTGGTTTTATGACGGCGCACTCTTAAGCTTAGAAGTAACTTAGACTTTGTGTGCCACTTTAAAGTGAAACGTCTCTACAACACACATATTTAATCACATATCATTTAAAACAGACTTTCCCTTGTTTAGACTGTCGATGTTTAGTACATGTGTGAAAATCACAACAAACGTATAATGCATTATAATGCATTACTGCAACAATCAAACAAATTCCAAATGGTTCACAGACTGACCACACAAGGTCCTGAATCAAATCAACACCATTAACCATTGATGTGAACTGAATTAGATTTTTTATTCTTTACAGGAAATGTTCCGATCAAAGGGTCAAATTATTTTTAGAACTCAATTAGATGACTGGCACCATCATGTAGCACAGCTATGAAGAAAAAGACTGCCATGCCTTTATATATAGAGAGAGCGAGAGCTTCAGGAGTCGAGTCAGGACATGTGCATTAGCACAACATCTGTGCTTCCTTTTTAAGGTGTAAATTACAAGTCAGTGTAGACCATGCACTGATTATATCTCACGCTCAAGTAAATAAATACCAAACTGCTCATACTGCTTCTGTTTCAAACACTGGCACGCGTTTTATAGTTCTTATATACATGTGAGTGATGCATGAAAACAGGAAAAGTAACATTTGAGCCATCTGTCTTTTTTGTACTTTACAAATGTAATAAAAGTCATTTGATCAAGTCTACAGTTGAATTAAAGCTTTGTCTATTTCCCCAGCATTAATGATTTTGTTTCTACACAAGAGGGAGAGTGCTTTACTAATTCCTCTGATATTACAGCAGGTAACTTGACATGAACTATCAACACTGCGACTCATGATAATACAATAAAGGTTTGGAATAAAAATGCTAAAATTCCTTATTTCAACACTACTGTAAAATGCGGTAACCTGTTAACATTCTGTAACCACCTTAAAAGACATCCATTCCCTATTAGCTCTTTATTTCTGACTGACACATAAGTCGTTGAGTTTTAGCCTAATGATAAGATCAGAAATGAATTTATGACATCAAAAGACTTTCTTTTTTCTTTTTTTTCTTTTATAACCAAATGACTTGTACAATATATACAGAGAGTTTGCTGAATAAAGATATGAAGCGCTTGTTATGATTCAGATAGAGCAAAATAAATAATAAAATGTAAAATTTTATCATTTTAATAGATCCTAATTGGCTAAAAGTCCTACAGCCTTATTAACAAGTGTGTCTATTAGGGGAAAAATATGTTAGTTAAATTCTAGGTTTACAGGGTTTGCTATTACTAATTGAGTACGTTCACACTAAGAGGGGTGGGGGTAACATATTCATAAGAGACACAAATAATTATATCGCATCCAAAAAACAATAATAATCCAAAGTAGTCAATACTTGGTTTTGTTAAAATGTTCTATGATATTTTCTACAGCAACAGTGTCTTCTACAAATATTTGTTATGTGCTGATCATCGTCAGATTATCCATGTGATTATCCTTGTCTTCTTCCAAAGGAGAACATTTTGTTGTAACAGGTTAAACTTAATGACATCACTAAATATTGTGTGCAAACCTACAATGATCCTATTTAGCATAAAGCAATAACTCAAGTTCATGAAAAATTCAATGAACAAAAGGTCAAATCATTAGATTTTCATTTTGATATGATGAGCACGTATTAAATACTGTCCATTCAATCACTTAAAAAAGCTTTTAAACAAAACATAGTTCTACTATTAAAAATGTGACCCAAAATAATACGCATGTCCCAAAGACCTGTCAGCCCTGTCTTATAAAATCCACCCCCCCATGAGACTAGAATCTCCCACAGAAGAGGCTTTTCTTATTAAAACAAAAATTTGAAGCCTTAACTCTTTCCGTCATCATTGTTACTCAGTGGATTTTGTTGATTGATGATAGGAAGCCTTTCTTCTTTCTCAGTCTTTGTAGAATATGAATTTTAAATAAAAACTTTCTTATGTATTTCTTACGCCGTCTAAAAATGTTGAAACGGGTCTTTTTTTTTACAGATAAGATAGTGTAGAGATTTGGGTCAAATATGATGTAAGTAAAAATAATTACATCTAAGCAGGATCTAATGGAATTAGAATGAAGATTGAGGCCTGTAATGTGCACACAGCCAATATGAGATAATGCAGCAAAAGTCAATTCAGTAAATTGTATCAGTTGTACATCTAAAACCCACAAGTTCTTACCTGCTTTCACACTAGCTTTGATCCATTAAAATAGAAATGAGATTGAAGCTAAATAAGGCTTCTTATCGATATCTATATTTCATATAAAGTATGAAGACTTCTACACCAATGCTCAGTCTATAGAACGCTTATTACTGATCCGAATTTCAGGGTCATATAAGGGGTATATGTGATCTTTTAAAGAAAATTCCCTTGTGTACATCTTGCATTGAAATAAACACTACAACAAGACTAAAATGTAAAGAAGTGAATAAAAAATAAATTCAGAAATATACAGATCATAAAATGATGCTGCATGTGATAAAATAATAACTCATAAAACAAGCATCTGATTACTGATAACGTCGAAGGCATGAATGTCTGAATATTTAGGCACTGTGAAAGTGAGGCCAACAGACATCTGAACAAAATCTTTCACTAGAAAACTGAAATCAAGAGGAGTGGGCCACTTCTTTCCAAACATTATACAGTAAATATGCAAATAAAAAGGCAAAAATCAACAGCAGCTATGCTTTAGTGACTTGTAAAAATTGGCAGGTAAAATTTAAGACAAGTTGATATTGAAATTGAGACTGAAGTAAAAGAAGGAAGAATAAAAAGTGCAGAGAACAGGATATAAGTAAAGATGCTTCCGTTGCTGCCGGGTGAGGTTCTTATATACAGCAGGAAGAAGGGATCGGGAAAAGAGTGACACTGGGGTGAGTAGGTGAGTGCAGTCTAAATAAAGTACTCCTTCTTTTCCTCTGTATGTGCATGGTTGCCATCTGCATTGATAATGGCTGTGTCTGCGTCTGGGGCATCATCTGCTCCTTTGGCCTCGTGTGTCAGATAAGTTCCTGTTACAGTCAAAGCAAGAGCACACAAAAGTCAGAAAAAAGATATACAAAATAAAAAAAAATACCTGTTTGTTGTTCAGACTTGTTTCATAAAGTTTCCAAAACATTTTTCTACAGGTTTAGTACTTTGGTGAATAAAGTTACCTTTATGTCGTGCCAGATATCGGCCGAGTACGATGATTAAACACAGGGTAACGAAGACAACCACCGCCACAACACCACCAATCAGAGCGTGGTCTGGACTGTGGGGTCCCAGAGCATTAGGATCTGAAAAGAAGAAACATCAACAACAAAAACTATAAGAAAGTGAGTTTAATTTATAAATTCATTCATCCATCCTAATTATATGTCTCCTGCTTAATACCATTTTAGAAACAGTAATTCAACTGTAGGAAAAGCTTTATCTCCCCTTGATAGCACTTCTTTTAAAAAGTTGGCAAGTTTAATACATTTTTCACTATAAAACCCCATAGCTTCCCCTTTAATGCAATGATAGAAAGACATATACACAGTTGGCCAGACAGACAGACAGACAGACAGACGATAGATAGATAGATATACAGATCACAAATTACCATACTATGTAGATAGTGATGTAGTAAGACCTCACCAGAGACTGCCTACCAGAGACAATAATTCAAATGTAGATTTTTGTAGTAAGTATTAAGTAAGTGATCATCAATCTATGATTATAGGGTTCGGTGTTGTATGATGTATACTAGAGTAGTGTTGTTGTACATCTATTTTTTTCTTTGTATCTAAACCATACTCGACACACAAACAACCTCAATTTAACTTTTGACCAGCAACCAAAATAACGTGGGCCTACAATATTAACAATACAGCCAGTAAGCAACAGTAGAATTAAACATGACTTCTGCTTATTGCAGTCATATTCAACAGTATCAATATTTTTTTTAATTAATTGTTTTTTTTTTAGTTCTTGTTTCTCTTTCAGTATGCCCTTCCATATATTATTAGTATAAAGCTTCTACAGTACAGAGCATAATCTTCTAAAGAAAAAGTCAGTTCTGCACTTTCCTCCATACAAGATAGCATCCCTCTCAAGGGCACGTACAGCTTTTTAGTCATTAACACTTCTTTTCTCGACACTGATATTTCAATAGTGACACAGACCGAGACACACACCTAAGGCATGTGCTTCGAGCTATTAATAATGAGATATTTTCAGTGCTTGTTTCATTAAAATAAACAGTGAAAGAGGTTGCGGTGATGAGAGCCTTCCAGGCGTGAGACTACTGACATATCAGACTCTTTGTTGAACTCAACAGACGATAACGATATGAAAACTCATTTCTACTCATTCTCGAAAGTCATGGCCAGTGCCGACCATTTCATTACATTCTCCTCGGTTTATGGAACAGCGGTGGAATGTGTTGGTTTCATATCTGATTCTCAACCTTTCTGTGTCTTATTGGTTAAACTAATCAAGAATGCTTTTTATAGCTGTTGGTCTTGACCCAGCAGTGAGCAAACCAATGGCACCAAACCAATTTCTCACTCATATTTATTACACAAATCTAGCCATAAATTCAGCATTGTTCGGTATGAATCCAGGAAAGATGGTCCAAAGATACGACAAATACCAATATGCTTCATCACCATAAATGAAATGAGGCATGGCATCACAGACATCGATTAATAATTCAACTGTTATTTTTAACTAAGTAATATACTGCTCAGAAATAGGCCAACACCTAATTACATTCTCCTGTTCCTTCTTACTCAAAGGAGTGAATGTTGGTCCTAATGCTAGGTTAATGCATTTCGAATGGACCATTCAGACTGTAAGAGCTTGGTATGCTTTTCTTGGTATCTGTCAGACAGCAAACCTTCTTGTGATTATAACCATCCTTTACATTTTTCAGCATTTAGCAGATGCCTTTATCCAAAGCGACTATAAGAAGGGTCATCGTATAAAGTTTGGGTCTTCCCTAATGGTCCATCAGAAGCAACTTGGCAGTAGTGGGGCTTGAACCTGGATCCTTTTGGTTATAAACTGGCCACCACCAGTTCCTTTTGGGTTCTTGTCTTGTTGTTGCCTTTCCAGTGCACCCTTAGTCAATTTTATTTACGTTAACTTCACTGAAATGGTGTTACACTGTGAAAACTAAATGTTCCATTAATGTTTTGATCAATGTATATGAAAGTGCCCTATTAAGTAATGTTTAGTAATATATAATCTAATATTTTATTAGATTTTATTAGATCCAATAATTATGACCTAAAATCAGCACACAAGTCTGCAGAAAGCCTGTTCCACCATTTCAATATCTTCCTCAAGGATATCTTCCTCAAGTGGAGTTCAAGGACAGGATAAATAATAATGTCACACGTTCTTGTTCGGTAGCGCAAAAAAGCAAGAGCAAGGTGCTGTGCTTTTCAGTTTTACCGTTGCAGTTGTATAGAATGAATATTTCATCCTTGTGGGATTTGACTACATGCAACAGCACAGAATATAAACAGAGAGACGGTCCGCATGAGATTTCTTCACTGCTGTTCCTTATTTTCTGAGAAAAAATAGATCTAGCTATCCCCTCTGAGCACAATAGCATTCTCATTAGCATGCACAGAGTGGTACTTTCGGTCTTCCTCCAATAAACATGTGAAGGCCTATAAACCCTGTGATTCGAGTGACCAATGATGTGTCACCCTGTTAAAAGAGTACGGCGTACATGCTCGACTGCATGTACTAAAAACACCATCTTGTCTCGGATTAACAGCCAGCGCAAAAAGTCTGATGAGACGAAATATCCCTGATGTAGCAGCAGAAGACTATTCGACAAGATTGCATAGATTATTCCATTAATTAAACTAGAGCGGTTTTATAGAATTCATCTATTTAAATGTTAGCATCAGGGACTAAAATGATCAAGTCATTGATAAATGGGTTAAAACCCATTAGCCATGTTAGAAGTCCATGAGCTCATTAGGATTTAATTACAAACTCAGCTGGACACCGAGCTTCTTAGTGTGGGGACAAAAATCCAATCGTTATTCCGCAGTTTGTCACTAGTGCTAAAACCATCCACATCTACTGTAGAGATCTTTTTCTTTGTTGTTTCCTTTGTTAAACCACATGCATGGCAGTACAATTAGAGGAAAGTATTACTTGCCTGAACATTAGCCATAAACTGGTCATTCCAATTCCTCACTCATATTTATTATACAAATCTAGACACAAATTCTTGAGATCTGTAGAAATGTTAAAAAGTTTAAAAAGCATATACAGAATTTCAAACACTAGCAGTACATTCATGTGAGAGTCTCAGAGAGAGAGAGAAGTCTAGAGAGAAATCGGAATCAAAACAAGCTACATTAAGCAAAAGTTTATTAAATTAAAAGGCATAAAAGTACCTTATCAGCATGCACTGTTATCAATGCAATGACCTTCCTTTGAATGTAGTTTTCAGGTATCAACCCAAGTCCAGCTTTTTTGTAATAAGAAGCCTTGTTAGACCACTTCCCCGCCACGTCTATCATATAAAGTACCTGATAAAGGTCAACGTTGTTTTTCATTGCAACAGAAAAAAATACTTAAGCAAGAACAATAAATACATTCCCTCATGCCCCAAATACCAAGATACAATAATTAGAATTCTCATAGAACAGGTAGGTAGGTCGCCAGTTCATTTCTCCCGATCAATAAAAAGCAGGATTTGCTTTAGTGAAACGCTTTCTCGCCAGTTCTAAGCTTTTGATTGGTTGTTCAGGTCTGAAAGACAGAGGACCGCTGTTTAAAGGTTAGAAAGCTTAGTGCAGAATGGACCTTAATGAGGCCGCAGTTTGTGCCTGTAATGTTCCTGAGATTAATGTTCAATTTATTACAGTAGGTTGGTAATTATGCAAACTGGTACTGCTAACTAATTGCGCTCTGCTTGATGTTAGGTTGGATGTTGCTGGGAGGTGTAAAGTTGATTATTTCTAATGAGTGATATTGCTTAGGCGGTGATAATGAAGATTTGTAATTGAATTATTATTAATTAACTTTATCCTTATAGCGCTTGGTGGAACGGGAAGGTTTTCTGTTAGCACACCAGCACAGACGGTCTGAACTTCCCAGGTCAAAAGTTGCCAAGGCCAGATAAATAGGAGGATTGTATCAGAAATGGTATCCGGTGTGAGAATTTTCCAAATCAACAGGACCATGATCTGCTGTGGTGACCCCTAATGAGAGCAAAAATGATCCATAATTCAAATAATTTTCTGCTTTAAAGCCTGAGCATTTACCTGGGTCTCAGACATGATATATTTTTACCCAAATGTTTATACAGGCTCCTGGGCTAGCAATTCAGCCAACATGA
>JAYDZF010000016.1:14163256-14174853 GCA_034509105.1 Microcambeva barbata | reverse complement strand
TACACACACACTGTATATACTTATACCCTACACACACTGTACACACTCATACACTACACACACATACTGTATACACACAAACTGTACTCACACACACACTATACACTCATGCTCCGCACAAAAACTACACACACACACTGTATGCACTTATACCCTATAGACACTCATACACTACACACACATACTGTATACACACAAACTGTACTCCCACACACACTATACACTCATGCTCCGCACAAAAACTACACACACACACTGTATGCACTTATACCCTATACACACTCATACACTACACACACATACTGTATACACACAAACTGTACTCACACACTGTATACACTCATGCTCTGCACACACAAACTGTACACACTCATACTCTAATTTAATATCAGCCCATCAGTAATTCGGAGATTCGAACAGATGAGCTCAGACTCTTAACTCTAGTATGCAGTGGACAATCCCACTACTTTACTGAGTGCTGTACATTAAGGAAAACAGCATTTTTATTTTGTTTGCATACCTGTTCTGATTTGGGTTTGTATTAAAAATGAAATCCCATACTCCCTTACAACATTAATTTCCCTCATGGGTATCTTTGAAGGTTACATCGCTGTGTCACACAGATATGAAACATTCCAAGCCAAATTAATCTAGATCTTCAAAGATTAAAACTTGCTCCTCTCTCACGAATCTCATTCTGAGGAAATAAAAATCGATGTACTATTTTAATCCCAGGAAACAAAATCTCTTTACAAAGCACTTGAGATAAAGCCAAGCTGGACCTGCTGACCTCTGCAGTGCCCTGAGTTATGATTTTACAAATCAGTTTCATTACTCGTTTAATAAACAACCAATCAGTTGGAGTGTGTTGGAGACGAGACCAACAGTGTGTGGTTCTAAACACTTCCCACAGGTCACATGTTTGAACCTGAAGCTCGAACCAGCCTGAGGAGTCGGTGTGACTTGATTTGATGCAGAGAGCAAAATGCAGTGCAATTACCGTTGCTCGCCATCGACAGTCCTTGGGAAATTATATTAGATTCAGTTTTGCCGCTTTTTCATTCTGTGTCTTTAAATGAGTCTTTCAGGTAAAATCATTTTCGAGATCCGGGGTTCCAGGTAAGTTTTCATTACGGCTTGTGAATGAAGATGTCTAGTTATTCTACTTCCAGTTCTACTCGATCCTTTCTTCAGCCCGACTCGGTTGGATGCTGTAAAATAAAAGGGTATATTGCTGGTATAAAAAGAAATAAAGAAAGAAGAGAATAAAAAACATGAATCTAAATGTCAAGTGTGGTTCATAATTTATGCCGCCATACAAATTTAATAAAGGAAACTGAGGAACTGAGGTAACTCGTGATTATGATCTGCACCGATATCATAGGGCACATAACCTGATTCTAAGAAGTCATAGTGAAGAGAAGGTGTGGATTTTTTTAGGGTGTACATTGTTTAAATGACCCAAACTACACACTCCGGTCATCCCAACCTTCACCAGTCAATCAGTGACTGTTACAGGTACTGCCAGTCATGCCAGCTAGATCAAGCTAGGGTTCAGACCTTTTATTCTTCCTCTTGTTCACTTACCTTCTTTTATTAAGACTTATCATTATTTATCATGATTCATCTTTAATAAGTGCTCTGGTTTCCTTCCACAAGTCCAATGACATCTAGTCACGTCTGCCCTCATCTGGACTGTTGACCTCTCGGGTGTTTTCGTCCGATAAATCACACCCTCAGCGACCCTGATCGGTATAAATTAGTTCTAAAATAAATGAGGCTACTTAGCATTCTATGTGTTTAAGAGAAAGAGTGTGAAAGATTCATCGATCCTCTGGAAGGATGAAATCTCCCACCGGCCAAGGCTCATCATCTAACAGAGGGCCTCTCAGTAACAGCCTCTTCAGTCAGAGAATAGATTTTTTTTATACTCAAGGAAGTCATTTCAATTCTGTGTATAAAAGCGCATTAAACATAAATGCATCGCAAATGAAGGGCAATTGTTTGGCCCTGGTAATAAATTATTGAAGCCATCAAGTCAGATTTGGGGGGGGGTCTGGATAAGTGAAGTGTTACAGAGAGAGATCAGGGCTGTGGTGGGTTCGTCTTTGCATAGCAAGGCTAAACCAAGTGCACTGAAAATGGATCTATTTTCTTCCCTCATACATGTTATGAATATATATTTCTTCACTTACATGTAATCGTTTACTACTTTGTTCCTATATAACACTTTTTATGTAGATTAGTGGTTAAGGTACATGACGACTAATACTAAAGGATGCTGAGGGATCTGAGCAACTGAGAGGTGCTCAAGGGTCCAACAGCAGCAGCCTGGCAGTGGTGGGGGTTGAACTGGTGTCCTTTGGATTACTAGTCCATTACTTTAACCACTAGGCTACAGATGGACCTGGTTCAAGCCCCACCACGTTGATCCTTTGAGCGAGGGCCCACCAGCAGCAGCCTGGCACTGACTGGGCTTGAAACCCACCACAGGCCTGATCTCTCTCTGTAACACTTCACTTATCCAGACATGGTCATATTGTGTACTGTTAATTCAGGTTTTCAGTACCTTAACCACTAGGCTACAGCTGGCACTGGTTCAAGCCCCACCACAATGAGCCCTTGAGCGAGGCCCTTAACCCTCAATTGCTCAGTCTGTATAAAGTTACTGTAATGTAATTCACTTTGGATAGAGGTGTTTGCTGAAAATGAAAAAATATTTTACTAAGCTATGAATGGATATGAATGTTCTTATTTCATCATGCCAATCATGTTACAGTTGACTGTGTTTGTGTTGTGATGACCTGGTGACTCAGAATGTTTCCTAACTTTTGTCCAGTAAATGAAACCCACTGTGAGCCAAACTTAGATGAATCGTTGGTAAAAACAGGCAATGAATGAATGATTCCATAAAAATGCTTCTGTGCATCAACCACAAAACGTAGAATAAGAAAGCTAAAAGTAAATCAACAATTTTTCACATCATTAACTCTTCATATCTATTCAAGTTTTTACAGCATCTGTTTTTAGGAGAGAGTCTCCGAGTCGATACTTCTTCCTGACGCACTCTAACGAGGACTTCTGTTTCTACCCGGGTTCGGGAGGACACTGTCTGGCGTGTTGCTATTTATCAACCTGTCACCCAGCACAAATCAAATTTCCCCTGAAGGCACCGTGAAATTACAGATTTTTCTTCTTCTCCCCCCCCCCCCTCTCCTTCAGACCAACAAAATGAATAATACAACTTAAGCCTCTTGAGCCGGTTGGCCTGTGGGCTGGGTGACATTTTGACCGGACCTTCTTTTTCTTTTTTCTCTCTCCTCTCTAGGACAAACTTTGCAGGTCATTGAACCATATTTTCAGAGCTTTTTTTTGTAAATGTGTAATTTGCTATTGTTTGTTCTGACCTAGACCGCCCCACCTGGGGATCAAACCCAGGACCTTCTCGCTGTGAGGTGACAGTGCTACCCACTAAGCCACCGTACCGAGCAGCTATACTGATGTTTTGAAATTCCCCCACCACACAGGTCTTTATTTATACAAATTAATACATTAAATTGAATTGAATGTGGCTAAATTCTAGTTTCCTCTGAGTGTACTTGTGTTTTTTTCTTCTCCTTCAAACCTCAATATAAGCAATCCCTTTCAATATCAATATCCACACTACATCTAAGCTGGCCCTAAACTAGTTTGTTTTCCTTTAATGCAATGGGCTGCCAGAACAACTGAATTTATGCCATTCTCTCGCAGCGGGACAGGAGAGTGACTAGCTCTGTTTGGCGCCGTTATCCGCCGCAGAGCTCCCGCCTTTAGTTTTCGAGCGACCAAGAAAACCCAGAGCAACAGAACAGCTTAAAACAACAGCCACGAAATCAAGCAGAATTATACACTCGGATAAAGTCAAATTAGAACAAGGAGGACCAAGCCGACAGCATTTCCATATTTATTAACGTCTAATCTCATTCTCTCATTTGAATGCCTAAACCCCTTTGGAATGGAAGAGACCTGACTACACACAAGCGCTAATCAAAAATTCATTCTATTTCTAGAATAACAAACAAGGAAGATCTTTTTATTAACATTTTTTCATAACGGAAAGAATTGATAATATGAATGCCGGCGTTTGAAGACAGCGGCATTAAGCATATATCGCGTTACCTGGCTAGTAATCAGATTTGCTGGTTCAAGCAACTACTGCCAGATTGCTGCCGTCTGGCCCTTAAGCAAGGCCCCCCAAACCCCGCCAGTATTGAAAATGTAAATATATAAATGTAATGTAGGACAAATCCTAGTAAGTCAGACAGAAAAAATTCAATCAGCACAATCTTTATGAAAATATTTTTTTTTCCTGTGCAGTTCTGCAGATAAAAAAAAATTCATTAATTCCACTCCTACACAAAAGTAACCAAAGCTAAATCCATTAACTCACCACCCCATACTTAAGGGCACATAATGATAAGAGAACATATTTTGTTTTTATTCCAGTTATTTTAATCCTTAAGCCATAAAACTGGTGGATTGATATTGCTCAGGTCTAAAAGTGGGCAAAAAACAAATCTAACCAATGAGTCAAGCAAAGGTCACAGCAAGGGGTCAGATGGAAGCTACAGAGATTGGCTTTCCTTCCAGACATTTTACTTCTCATGAACGGTATGTTTTATTGGAACAGTTGGAGCATGGTGTGGATTTTTCTGTAATCATTAGTTGATTGGCTGGACTAGTGTTGAAGGATATTGCTTGCTGTAGGCGGATTATTCTTATGAATTTTGGACTCGTGAACAAATTTAGCACCGTGTTTATATATTGAAGCACAATGCGAGTTTGTATCACTTAATATTTACTTAATGTGAAAAGCCGAGCTCTAAACAAAAATAATTACAATATATTTATTTAAATAATAAATTAATTATGAAATCCAAGTAATCGTTCATAATTAAAATTGCAATAATAATAATAGCAAAGCAATAGTCAAAGTACAGCAAATTAGCTTTTTATCCATTAAAAACTCATTTTGAAGTAACATGGACGTCAACATCAACTATTTCTATCATCGGAACAGATTATATTGTCTGCATATAATCTCAAATACTCTAATTACTAGTTTTATTATTCATTTTAGCTATTTTATTTTAATATGTTTTACAATATTAGCCTAGCCAAAACCCGATCACGTCCTGTGAGACTAAATTCAATCGACACACTTTCTCGGACATATGCACCCATAGTTTAATGGATTTGTGCAAAGGCCA
Organism: Microcambeva barbata; assembly: GCA_034509105.1. Lineage (NCBI taxonomy): Eukaryota > Metazoa > Chordata > Actinopteri > Siluriformes > Trichomycteridae > Microcambeva > Microcambeva barbata. The sequence goes on along the minus strand of JAYDZF010000016.1, from coordinate 14,169,604 downwards.
AGTATCATTCTCAAATAGCTAGCTAATTATCTGCTGTTCAGAATTAAACAGCTACATGACCTAATGCATCTGAGTCGAAAGCAAAGTAAGCACTGGAGCATGTTCGGGTCATGGGAACCTGTCAATATGTGCCCCCACAGAAATGTCAGATATGACTTATACGCTCCTTTATCAATAAAAGTTTGGAAACGTGTTTATTCTGAACTTTTATACAGATAATAAGGAATATATTTAATATAAACCATCCAAAGAGGCAGGTTTTAAAAGGCACAAGACAGCAAAAGCCCTGGAGAAATGGGGTATTTCCATCCACTTAGTTTAAGCTGATGACCCTTTGGCTTGGAGGGCACAGTGCACAGATGGTTCCTCTCTCTGGCTGGACATGACGATAAGAAGGAAGAGGAGGCTGGGCGAGACCCCGGCCAACCATGGCACTTCCACCGTGCCCATATGGCTGAAAGGGCACTGTGCCCTGCCCGTCCCTTACCCTCTCTCTCTGCCCTCCATACCAGTTTCTGCCTTCTGGAACCTCTCAGCGCTCAGGCTGGCACCAACCGAGCCCAACAACTGTGCACACCGAAATCGCCGACTAACACTGCCCACAAACAAGCCTCACGCTGGGCCGCCCGAGCAGCAAACAACTGACGACCATACTGTTTAATGGTGGCGTTTTATTAACACTTCCATTATAAATGATGGATCCTGTTAATTAATGCTAATTACAAATGATTTACAGGTTACAGTTACAGTGATGCCAAGCTTTTTAAAAAGTAGATCACGATAATAGCAGATCTCAATGTAGTAAACAATTACAAGATGTTCACACATGGCGGTTGATATGATTCTTTCTTCAAACATGTTTAGCTTTCTAATGATGTTGCATTAGTGGGAGCAAAAAGATTCATCAGTCTACATATTGTGTCTGAGAAGAAGTGTATTATTAGCATCCATTGTAATGGACTACAACTACCGTGCAATAAGGGAGAATTGTCAGCGTGCAGATTTTCAGAGGAAATAACAATTTTCTTATTTCTGAATGTTATTATAGTGTAGTAGGTGGGTCTAAATACTTCATATTTTTAACAGCATATCAAGAAAATGAGGTCCCATACCCCTGATTTACCCTTTCAAAACTACTTGCAATTTGTTTTCAAGCATTACTTTTATTTTAATACTAGGTGCCTAAGTGGAGCAGTGGGATTTTCTACTGCACACCAGCGTCGAGAGTCTGAACTCCCCAGATTTTAATATTTCATATACTTATATATAAACAAGTCCATCCTCTAAAAACACAGATTCACTTTAATAATAATTCAGTAGTAATTCCTGTACGGATGAAGCATTTGTTGAATCGATTTCATTCCATGTGATGGAAGTGATCTGTTTTCTACCGGACACACTTTGACATGCCTTATCGATATGCTTATATAGAATAGAACGTCTTTAATTGTCATTAAACATATACAGATGTACAGTACAACAAAATTATTTCATCACATATCTGTTTGTTTGAAAGCTGGGGTCAGAGTTCAGGGTCAGCCATTATATGTCACCCCTGGGGCAGACATGAGCAAGGGTCTTGCTCAAAGACCTAAAAGGGGCTGCAAAGCAGAGCCTGGATTTGAACCACCAATTTCTGGTTGATAGAGTCCCAGAGTTCTACCCACTAGGCCTCCACCATCCTATGATCGCCACTTTCCTCGATAGTGCACACCACCATCCTAAATGAAGAGGTAAGAGGCACCAGGAAGTTCCAATCTCATCACTCCAACACAGTAGCTCTGTATCCTGAGGTGCACATTTTATGTTGTTTCCTTTGTCCTAGTCATTACAGACCATCCGGGGCCTGTTCTTATCTTATCGTGTCATCTTGGGAAGCTTTCCGACTCACAACGAGTCTTTAACTTTGACTCTGACAGTTTTGCCAGCATTGGAATTCAACAGACACTGGGATGTAATAGCCGCTGTATATCCAGCCCTACTTGACATTAATCTTTCTGTCACTGTCGTACACTGCTTTTCCCCAGCAACTTATCATCTTCTATCTCCTCTAAAGAATAAACACATTGCTATTGAAAAAATCTTGTTTACTCAATTCAGTGAAGTGTTATTACTGTATATATTACATCTGCGCTCACATATTTCCTGTTGTTCTGGTTTTTGATTTAGTCTATCAATCTTCTGTGATCGTTTCACTGCTTCCGCAAGGAGTTTGAAGGCTGTTTTGGCAGGGAAAGCTAGACCAACACGATACTAGATGGTCAGAACGACTTCAAGGAAAGTCTCACAGAAATGTACTGGGTGACTCACGGATAAGCAACCTGAGCGTAATATAATTGATGTGATTTTAGTTCAGCATCACAGGACTGAAATGTCAGGTCTTATTAACAGGGTAAAATATTCTGCTGGATATGTATTTTGGGATCGATTAAGTGTCAGCTCTCTAGTGACAAATATTGGCATGTTATGAGTGGTGGGGAGTCCCGGGCTTGGAAAAAAAAACAGCCTGTTTGTTGTCAGGGCTTCGTTCCAACACAGCAGTTTGGACCAGCAGACTCGATATGACTTTGGCAGCTCTGTGGGATGGACACGGTCGGGGAGCTGGACATGTGCACCAGAAGCTCTAACGTTTACAATATTTCACAGCACGTTGAAATTTCATTTCAAATCTTATAATCCTGTTTTTGACCATGTGATATAAATAATTCTGGATGGAACAGTGTGTTGATTTATGGTACTGGTCAATTTCAAATCAGGCAATAATGAAAGTATGCGGCTGTAACACTGATACAACACCGACATGATTATTCAAGGCTCCCTGGTTCGAATCTCGGATCTGCTACCGATTGGCTGGGCACCTAATAACGGGCACAAATTGGAAGTGCTTGCTGCAGACAAAATTGACAAGTCTTCTAGGTGGAAAAAGTCTTGTAAGAGTCCACGGAAACACAAATGAAAAAAAGACTAAATGACTGCAGAAGTGCCGTAGGGGACGAGGGGTGGAGTCGAATGTATTCACCATCCCCAGCAGTGCAAGACGCGTTGGCTAAGCTAAATCAGGACTAGTTTAAGATTCCAGGCTCTGACCAATTGATCAAAAATCCTAACACAGACCCGTCGGCCCCTCAGATTGGTCCCCATGGCTCTGAGAGAAGACGTATGCTTGTACAACAGTGTAAATAGTAAGCATGAAACGGGCCACTCTTTACCCTCCTCTGTCCTGCCCTTTTAACGAGGTGCCACTAAGGTGTCGGCAAACACAAATCAATTACTCACTTCTTTATGGGGAACTGTGACATTTGCATTGGATGCTTCATAGTGACTCCAAATGCCATTTCTCTTTCAAACGTGATCAAACACAAAGACATTGAAACTTAGAGTACACACGACATAGCTTCATCAGAAATGTAATTTACATAAACACACACCTGCTGGTTTGATTTTATTGATTGAATTTCTTCATTTTCATAGAGTTTATTATTTTATTTTAATCAAAGTGTATTTAAAGCAAGTTATAATAATAGTAATAATAATGAAGATAGAACATGTATTTGTCGTATACACATGTACAGGTATGTCCTTCCTGACACAACTCTCTCTATGTATCCGGGCTTAGAACCGCCACTACAATGGACTGGTTTATGGATCCTAGAGGTTCGGTACCTACAGGATAATTCAGTCTCTAATTAACCTGTCTGCATGTTTTTGGACTGTACGATGAACCCAGAGCACAAGAGCAAACCCACATATACATGCAAACGCCACACAGAATAGAATCTGGACCGCCCTGCATGGGAATGGAACCCAAGACCTTTCCACACACCGAGCAACCATGTCGTCACATAAGTTATTAAAATACAAAAACTAAATTGAAATTAATTGTTGTTTAGATGTCAGTCTGTATAAACGAAGACCCAGTGAGTGAAACTCTTTTTCTGTTGCTCATGGTACATTGTTTAACTGAGGAGGAGAAGAAACAGCAATTAAATGATAGCAGGATGGACTTTACGCATACATTTATCTTATCCAACTTTTGTACCAAATGAAACTTTATATTCATGACCTGCAGCAGTGCCATTTGCCACATAAACTGTATCTTCTTATTAGGGTAATTGTTTGTTCCTCCATAAGCAATTGAAAAAGCCCAAAAGCAGAGCCAGACCGTTGCATGCTAATGTTTTAAATTGCCCAAGCAGACACATTTTTCCTCTTGCTGGGCTCAGTGTGTTTTCCCACATACATCAAACCCTAATTAGAAGGAACTGGTATGTAGAAAATAATGTAGTCTGCCTGTAGTCTGAATAAAAATACAATGCTACCGTTCTGCGTGTACTCTAGAACAGCAATTGATGGAACTAAAACCTAATAAATAAACAGGAAGAGTATGTGCGAGTAAGAAAAGGTTTGTGTTTGTAATTATAGAAAAAGTAACTGGAATTAACAGTTAACAGAGAAAAAAATAAAATACAAAATACCTTTTCTCGGTCCTCATTAGGATTTTTAAAGATGTGCAAAAGCCATAAGCACGTCCACTTATTAGGATGAAATGGGGCTGATAACGAGGACAGAAATCTTAATTAAAGCCAAGGAACACTATGAACCACAGCAGATAAAAACACCATGACGGCACTTTTAATGATGGTGACATTTTACCCTGCAAGAGCAGAGTGTCTCGGACAGAATGGGCCTCTCAGCGGTGGACGATTATCTTCAGGCGTGAGCCGAGCATCCTGAAGAGAAGAAGGAACTAAATTGGAGTAAAGCTGTAAAAAAAAAAGTGTATAAAGATTAGTGCAGCATCACTCGATCGCCCGACTTTCCACTGTGTGAAATGTACAAAAATGATTTTCTTAACTCACTCTCGATTATCAGCTTGGGACAAATCCTTTTTTGACCTCTAAAATAAGCTATGAATTAAATCATATTACATTATATTATTCCGCACTCATCCAAGTCAGGGTCGTTGTGGGTCACAATTCACTGGCTGTAAAGTAAGAAACACCCTAAAAAACATAGACAGAGAAAAACTTAAATTATTAATTACAATAATTAATAATAACAAGACCCTGTATTAGCACAGGCTCATCCGTACAGACCGAAGGACGTAGTAAATAATAATAATAATAAAAAAAAACACCATAAGGAATTAGTGCTCGTCGTCATTTAGCGACTCACACATACGGAACCGCTCGTCTGCGCCCACATCAGTTTAATAACCGAGCTAATGAGGAGAAGACGGCATGGGAGTTCATTTATGCAGCATTCACACTTATGAGTGGTTCAGAAAATCTTCCCCAGATGTCCAAAGTGGTGATGGTATGAAATGAATGATTTCTTAAGAGTGCAATTCTATTTTTTTTTATATAAATATATAATCCAGAGTTAAGTTAAGAATATGAACAGCTGACCACTTACAGTTAGAGCCACATGAGTATTCACATAATATTCTGAGTGTCAATTCTGAGCACTCGCTCTTAGGGTGCAATCACATGAGAAGCGTTTTGATCTTTGCCCACCGTGAGTCACTGTGCACATTGAGAAGTGTCCCAAGTTTAGATAAAAATAAGCATGGCTATGTTATTGGAACCAGTACTGGCTAGGTACCAATAGGACAGTACAGTGTCTCCAGTCTAACCTAGCTGCACGTTTTTAGATGCAGATCCATGCAGACATACACTGCAGTTACTGTGTACAGTCTGAGAAATTAAGGGTTAAGGGCCTTGCTCAAGGCCCCAACAGCTGCTACCTGGCAGTAGTTGGGTTTGAACCAGCACCCTTCTGTACATTAACCGCTAGCCTACGACCTAGATAACCACATGAGCAACAATTGGATCAGACCCATGGATCCAAGAAGACAAGGGGAGAACTCAATGCCACCCTGCCACTTATAAACCTGTACCTACTGTAGTTGATTCAATTTATTATTTTTATTATACATTAAACCCCCAATTCTCATAGTTACAAGTCATGAAAAAACAATTTAGCTGATGAAGCATTAATATTTGTGTTACATGCTCACAAAAACTAATAATAATTTAACGTTCTGTATAAATTATATATTATGATAAAGCATAAAATCAAATCACCATTTTATGTATAAACACCATATATATATATATATAATGAATGTTGTAGCTGTCTACAGAGTCTCCTCCTGGATGACTTCTGCTTCCTTCTACTACTTTACTTTTGCTTTACTCTAAGAAAGAAGAACCGAGGCGTTAATGTCTGCGGAAGTACCGCTCACTGAATCTTTACTTTTATAACACAAAGTGTTTATAAAACTCCCAGTTGATCAGTCCTTGTTTGACACAGGCCCACTACACCAGCTCGTCTGGCACCAGCAAC
>JAYDZF010000016.1:14055522-14073573 GCA_034509105.1 Microcambeva barbata | reverse complement strand
TGTACTTATGTTGTTGTCTTTTTTATTCCTTTCATAAATTGTATAGGCTAAAGCAGCTGTGTAACTTATTATTTAGTTCAAACCATATTTAATCAGTACTATTAATATTAAAATTAATTTTGACCCTGTAACTCTTTTATCTTTTATATTCCTCTTCGACGGGGACATCCAATTTATTCTGTCCTGCCTGCATTTTTCATCAATACTCTTCAGGAGTAAGTCGACACCGGCAGCTCACCGGCTTTGAACTCTCCAGTTCCATTTCCATCTTATGACATTAAGCACCACAGCCGCACTCCCGACACAGGAGCGCTTTTCCACCAAACAGTGCCGAGTAGTGACCAAGTGCTGAGAACAGACGAGCGCAGACGGCCGAAGTCTGGAGGTGTTGTGATGAACCATTTGCAGATGAACAGCGTGAGTCACCTTGACTGTCCAAGTGCCTGTTCGACCTGCAGAATTACGTTCCATATGGGAGATCCGGTGTCTCTATGTTCTTCCCTGCCTCCATGACACCACAGTCTCCTTCTGCATTATGAATGTCTGACTGAAGTGTAGTTCCTGGTGGACTGGAACGGGATGTATTGAGCTAATTGTTTTATTGACAGGTTTACGAATTATAGGCATACTTGTTAGGCTGTACGGTAAGAGTTTCACAAGCATGCAATTAATTTAATTTGACGATATCCAGATCCACATTTAAATCACAAGAATCACAAACTAAATGTCCAAAAGTATTTGAACAGTTTGACATTTTTTAGCATTTAGCAAATGCTTTTTCCAAAGTCACTTAAACAACTGTATTGTATAAGACGTTGAGGGTTAAGGGCCTTGTTCAAGGACCCCACAGTAGTGCGGCTTGACTTTTCGATTACTAGTACAGTACCCTAACCACTAGGCTTAAACTGTCTTTTCACCCACAGTGCTACCATGTGAATAAAAGTAATAATAATACATTAAATTATTATAATTAAAGATGTATGCACCCAATTTTGCAACAACAGTTCTGTAAAGGTCATTTCCAGATTAAGACTGTTACCCTGTGGACAAAACAAGACCTACAAAGATGCATCAAATTACAAAGTATAACTATTATCATTTGCACTGACTTGTATTTCATGATGATTTTACTTCATCACTTGTTACCAGCCACAAAGCCTTACCCACTTGTAACACCCTCATCATGCCTGAATATTTACTAAATCCAGAAATAGATATATCACCTAATTTCCTATACTGTAGCCACCCAGGGATTTGTGCACATTATTATTTAACTGCATTTGACAATCTTATTTGTGGCCCCATCGCACACACAAATGCACACAATGCAGTAAACACACATTTAAAGCATAGCAGCAGATGTTAAACTGTTTCTTTCAGCTGTATAAATGCACATGTCCATGTCTTCTGACAACGGGCAATCCGTGACGTCACGGCGTCGTGTCTCTGATGTCCTAGCTGAGCGAGAGTCATAGAGGCCACGACTCAAGTCACACACTACTGATACGAATAATACTGTGTATTAATACATCTTATAGTACCAACACTGGACACCATAATGTGCTGAAACTGAGTAGATAGGAAATGTATCTATCGCGTACGGACCTGTATAATTCGCGTCTCATCAGCAGAGACGAAACGGACCAATCACAGGCCTGGTCAGCCTCCCACTCTCACCACACGAATATTAACGAAAAAGAACCCACATATGAGTTTCAACCATTATTATTTATTATAGAATTATTCTATTTTCCCTGGAATGTGAATCGAATACCATATCTAGAAGGTTTTGTTAGTGTAAAGGGATTTTGATTCGGTAATGACCTTGATAGCCTAAACGGATGCCTGCCTACAGGATGGATGGTTTTGCATGTTAGCATGTCGGTATGTACCAGTGTTTGGTTATGTATTATTAATTGAATGTGTCAGTGTAATAAAATAAGCATTAAACACGTCAGAATGAATAAAAACAGGACAACATGGCAAATATAGAAACAGTTAAGAATATTCTAGTCCATTTAGGAACACACATCCCCTTAAAAACCTGTAGCTTAATGGCTCGACAGGGACTGTTTTGCTTTGACTAACGAAATGTCACTAACATGGTGTCTTTAGAATTGAAATACAAGATAAATGCGTCTACCCTGGACTAAAACCAAAATGCCTTCATCCTGACAAGCTTTCAGAAATGAACGTGGATTTGAACGCACCATAAACACGAGTTCACGAGTACATTTGCTCTGATGCACCTCATATTAATTTGTTATTTTAAAAATAAGTATTCTATAACACGAGTGGCTGTGGCCATGGCCTGGATGAGAACAGTGTGATCTTTGGAGAGAAGGATGCTGCCATCCGGCACACCAGGTACACAAAGTCAAACGCTAAACGCGGACACTTACAATTCTTTAATGAGCATCTTCCTGGTGTGATGAGAGCAGCGGGGTCGGATTCGGCCGGTTCCTCGGTGAAGCGCGGTCCTTTTTCTGTACAGTAACGATAGAGTTCAGATCAGCTCTTCTGTATCATTCTATCAGCCGCTCTCTCTCGCGCGCGCTCTCTCTCTCTCGCGTGCTCGCGCGCGCGCTCACGTTTATCGCACAGCCTCAAACCATGGCGTAGCAGCGTGACGTCAAATCACACGGAAAATACGTGTTTACAAAGACGTTACGTAAGAGTAACTACTTTCTGAGCACACTGCAAGTAAGAGGATTGAGACACAGCCCTAGTTCTGTGAACCAATATGATTTATACATAGTACATGTATCTATATATAGTACGTATCTACGTATGTATAAATGTGTATATAAACTGAATGGTGTTTACAGCCTACCTATATACTAGCATAATAATATTGTATAATAATAATAATAATAATAATAATATACGTACAATACGAGCATATTGCATAGTAAGAGTGTGGTTTGAAACACAGCACTTCCATCTGACTTCTGTAAACTGACACAAGTTTTGAATATTATACGTAGCCTATTATTTATGAGGTAAGTATAGAGACGTTCAAAAGCAGATATTCATCAGGTGTGTCTGTAGCTGGTGCTTTATACATGTAAATATTGCATACACTATTTCTATATTTATACGGGACTCTCCTCCCCCTCTTGTTCCAGCTGTTGGCCGGTAATCTTTTCACCCTTCACCTTAACTCTCTTGCAAAAGCTTTGTATATAACATGAGCGTTCAGAATTTATGTAACAATAGATCAAGCTGCCTTCTGTTTAAAGAACATCTGCTTATTATTCTCAAGTAAGTTTCCCTCGCCTCTCCATCATTTGATTTTTTACTATGTCAATAACCCATCATGCTATTTTTGATCACCTTAAAAAAGTGTGTTTGGGGACTAAACTAGGTCATTATACTTAAAGCCACACGGTTTGGTAGTTTCCAGATGCGTTTGTAACCTCTTTAATTTGTAGAAGTATTGATAGAGCGCAGAGGTAATGCAACCAGGCTCGTAGGTTATAAGATTGGGAGAAAACATGGGGGTTGTTGTAAAAACAAACATGTTTCAAATGGTTGTAATACTCACCGTGACCCTGATCTCAATAAAAACGATGTTAATACGTACAAAAACAGAATTAAGTATGGCCAGTATACGTCTAACAAGCAGTAGGATTCGTAGTGAAAAGTTAGTGAAGGACTGTAAATTATCCAGCAGATGGAGCCAAATTAATAAACAAGTAAAAACGATCGTTTTATAAGTCGTCTCTATTTTCCAGGGTATCCCTCCCTTACAATAGCTTCTTTCACTGACCTCAAAATGTTACAAAGCCTTTTTTTCTAAATATCATTTACCGGTATAAATTTCACAATACAAAAATGTGTCCTCATCAGGAGAAGAACAAAAATTTCACCGCACTTTAATTTCTAATTCATTCTGGTTTAATTTGACATTCAAAGTGTCATTTGACTTAAGGTGAACTAGCATAAAAGAGTCATAGTGGGTGTACGATCTAAATATTGACAGTATCAATACCAACGATGGGACTGGAATCAGATCCAAACTTCAGTTTTGCCTTTTCTCTCTGGTTTCATAAGAACCAGAGAGAAAGGGCAAACTCCAAATACTTCAGTGAGGCTGTTCTAACATACATTTTAAATGTAAATCTTAGCCTTTGTCATGTTTAGTGGGATTGATCTAGTAATGTTACTGCAATGAAATTGATACTTTGATTTGAGTTTTTCTTGATGGTAACAGTGAAAATTGCAATAGTCCTGACAGTGTAGAACATGAAATTATTCACTGTCCGATGCATCACCTCTACGGACAAAATTAGAGTCACGTTTTATGTAGGGTTCGTGAATATAGTTTGAGTTTATAGACTAAAAACTACCAGTTCCTTATTCCTGTCCGGATGATGGCAGTAATGAACCTTAAAAGTCCACGATAAAGAAAAGAAGAAGAATGCGTGGTCTTGTTTTGTGGGGTAGCAACGGAGACTCTGACGTTACTTGTTAATTATTATTTCTAAGCAGTGAAAGCTGGATAATCGAACACGAAATGAGAGCAAACCAAGCCGAGCAAGGATTCTAGGGTGCGTCATTTGGATAAATTATTATTTCGATACTGATTTTGCTAACAGCGTTGCTAAGCTAACTTGTTTGTTTGAGACCTGGGACTATGCTGCGCGTGTGTTTATGTTTATTTTGCGTTGTCTACAGTTTTTGTCTATTGACAAACATAAATAAACTACATATATTGTATTTTTTGTAACTGTACTTAATTATTGTCCTGCTTTTACACTCCTTTATAAAAACAAGTTCCTGCAATTTAACACTAGCAACTAAGCTATAGCTATGTGGTAATCACCTTGGATGGGTAGTGTAATGCACACTATTGTTTATTCATTTTAATGAATGATCCTGTGAACGAGGTAGTTAGTTAGAACACATCTGTTCTAACCATATTACTATAATTACTAATTGCAAACATTAGCACTTATCTAGTAATAAATGCACGGTAAGACTTTGTATGCTTTTTAATGCCTTTTCAAAAAGTTGTAGAAATATAAAGTTCCTTTCACACCAAGGAACTGTTGCAATAAATTAAAACACATTTTAGGGACATTAGGACTAAGGCACTTCACAAAGGCTTGTTTTGCTCAAATATCATTTTTTTCTTCTTTTCCTGTCAGCTCCTTCACTGAACATCATACTGCAGATCATCGAGGCGCTCAGAGCCGAACTGTATGTGCAAATATGATGCGTATTATGAGAAACAAACATGCTCAGTCTGACAGTGAAAAATGTTAGAAATCTCGCATACAACACACGTTTAAAAAAAACTAACCGTTAATTCCACATCTTTTACAAATCCTTCTCAGTCACTAGAATCCTCTATCAGTTTCAATCTCTCTATGAGAAAAACAAGTCTCACACATTTCACGTTTGTCACTTTCTCAGCACACAGGTTTACAGTCTGTCTATTTGCACGTCATCGTTTCAGTTAGTTCATTCACACCAGCTCTACACGAAGGCCTCGGTTTTGTCTGTGCCGTTGATTTTGATGTAGATCTTGGCGTCGTTTTCTTTCTGTTTCCTCTGTTTATGAAGCGATCTGCGGAAGCACAGCAGGTAAAGAGGCAGGAGAAAAGCCATCATGCTGAGGGCAAGGAGACCCACGTCCACCTGAAAAGGAGCAAAAAATACAAATTACACAGTAAAAATTCTTCCAGTACAGTAGAGGAGTGCAAGTACTTATTTTCTATTATAATTATTTATTTATATTATTTTCATGTTTTTGTGCATATTCATACCCAGAGAGGATCTCCCGCCAGTGGTCCCATCATGGCCACAAACAGAGGCTGCTGTAACAGGGCAAACAAGGCACTAATCAAGGACTGCATTCCCGTCAGGGTTCCAAACTGACTAGATGGATATCTGTAAAAAAATTCACAATAAACAATCTTAGAAATTACTTCTTTTTTGTGAGATTGAATGTTTTATTTTATATCTAACTGACTATTCAGAAGCAAACTTACACAGCAGCATAAAGTCCTCCGATGGCCGAATGTATGAAGCCTCGAACGATGGTATGCAAGACGAATGAAACCAGCTGGGGAGAGAAAAGTAAAGAATTTATCATGAATATTCAAGGATTCAATATAGTAAAATTTGCTTTTGTTGATTTGTATTTATATCTGTTCAGTAATTTAATGTTTTATGTAGCACAATCGAGCAGTTTATCATCAAGGGGCTGACCATGTACGTCTAATTCTGATGTACAGTAATGACATCAGAAAGTGTGTTAAACATAACTAAAAATTGCCTTCATTTGATTACTGGGTTAGCACACCTCCAGAGATAACACAATTAACTTTATGTTCGATCAAGCTGGTTGTTTACTTTTAAATAAGATGCTTCTTTTAAAATATTTCTTTAATGAATGACAATTCTAGTAACAGTCGCACTACTATGATCTTATTTGTGTTTGTAAACTTTTTGATTATGAGTCATTTGGATCTATTTTGAGTAACACAGACTATAGTAAAACAGTTTTATACTAACTGCTTGTTATAAGGTTTTAGTATGGTAGCGTTTGTTGATCAAGTAACATTTAGGGAAGAACAAAGATAAGAATGATGCTGTAACTTGATTTTGTACAAGCAGGAGACTTGGAAGAATGCAGAGGGTATTAGAATATTCCTCACTTACCTGCAGCTCAAGAATAGGGATTAGACAGGTGATTCCAAAACCGACAAGGATGAGGTTGGTCAGAAAAAAGGCTCGTGTGGCATTGGTTATTTTTTGAATTTTTCTGTCCCTTCGCTTAGGCTGGTCCCTAAAAAACAAAGTAATAGGTCACACCAGCTTCCACCTCCTCCCAAAAATATTGTTGCATTATGATTTATGCACTAATGTTGTCTTTAATATGAGTTGCCTGTTCTTTATATGACCTACTTAATGGCATTTTTCACATCGAACTCTCCGTCGTCACAATCCTTGAGTTTCCAGTCCATGATCTGACCGATGACTGGGGTGGTCAAAAGACACAGCAGTTGCATAACTCCAAAAATGGATGTGTACAGGCTCACTGTAGTCAGAAACCAAGAGGAGAATGTATTAGCAAACATTGTAATGAATAATCGGGAGGTTAGGCAGAGACTACTTCGGTTAATAAGTAAGCCTAACGTTAACAACTACGAGCTCTAACGTTTTGGTTTCCAAAGACACTAAAAGCATGAGAGCAGGCATGAAAGCATTTTTTTCCAGTGTGAACCTGCTGAGGTCAAGGTTAATGGATGGGTCAGCAAAGCAGCTGAAAGCACAAACTGAAGCCCACTTTACACCCGGAGGTAAATCAGTCACTTTAGCACTGATGCAACATTACTTGTGAAACACCAGAATTGTGTATTTTTATTTCACTGCTTGGTAAATGGCACAATTATGGCCAGACATAATCATCTTCATTGTCTTTCCCTTTATCCTAATTAGGGTCGGGGATGGATGCTGGAGCCTATCCCAGCTCTTCATTGGGCGCAANNNNATTCAGTGTCTCCAATCAACCTGGTAGCATGTCTTTGGACTGTGGGAGGAAACCGGAGTACCCGGAGGAAACCCACGGGGGGGACATGCAAACTCCACACAGAAAGATCGCCCCACCCAGGGATCGAACCCAGGACCTTCTCGCTGTGAGGCTTCCCACTAAGCCACCGTGCCACCCCAGACATAATCTAAGTTAACTAATTGTGTTGCTGAATTGTGTTCTGCTGAGAGAGAAAAAAAAACTACATACATAATTAGCTAGTAATATGTATATAATTATATATTTTAAACAGAGCAATATAAGATATGCTAAAACGAAGAGTGATAATGACCTCCTTGGTAAAATGGGCTTCAGGCTACGCTACATTTTACGCTACCCTCTTACCCAACTGCATTCTTTCAACTGTCGCAACAGCCAGACATCATGTATTCATGAGAAAGAAATGCAAGACCAAATAATTACACAATGCCAGAACCACAAAATACCAGAAAAAAAGAATGAGGGCGAGGAGCAGTTGTGGATTTACCACTGTCCATGTTACTAGTGTCTGAACACACCTGTATTGAGATCTCCACCGCTCATTGTCTCCAAGATGCTGTTCATGGCTCCCATGTAGAAGATCAGACGCAGCTGAGTGACACACATGGTGACCAGGCTGAGTAGGAAAAGAGGGCTGAAGATGCTCTTCATGAACGACTGAGCTAAAGGCAGAAAATAACACAACACTCACAACACTGACAAATAGTTTATAGCTTAAATTGAATTAAGTTACAGCCATTGAAAAAATTGTTACATTCTTCTTTAGCTTGACATTGAACTTCAAGGTCCATGGTGGACAGGCAGAGTTTGTGACCCTCGCTGGTAGCCAGCTCCTTCTGCGCTGGAGAATTGTTAGTACTCAGACGTTTGCCAACCGTCGTCACCTGCTGGTAGAATTTCTTTCCGGTGATCTTGTGGTCGAAACCCAGCCAGCTGAACTTAATCTTAACACTGGAGAACAGATCCAATAAAATAACGACATGATCAGTATAGTTAACATACCTAAATGGTCTGATGTCATAAACAGTGTTTGGGCCTTACGTGTAGTCCATGTCTTCTGGACCTGGGAAAGCTTCAAGTGGCCAGTTGAGGAAACAGTTGATGAAGACTAGGCCGGCGCACACTGCCCACACCACCAGGATTGAGATGAAGTTAATTCCAAGGTCATAGATCACCTATACACAGGGGAATCGTGAAACATTAAACACAGTACTGCATTAAATGAGGCAGATTATAAATATTTAGGAATATAATGATTCACAATGAATAGATTTACGTGGGGCATGGTTTGAATCGGTGATTCGTTTAAGATGAATCAATATTCACGTTCTTCACTTATTTCAGAAAAAAGGACAAAAAAGCAAATCACAAATATGATGTTTAACTTTACTTATTTTCATTTGAAATAGTTAAAGAAAACTTTGTCAGAATTAGTTTTCAGTTTAATGTTGTTATCGAGAAATAAACGTATGGTGAATCATATCACACTATGGGTAGTGTATCGTTACATCCCTGTAAATATTATGCTTATAAAAATTTGCCAGTGAATTGGATGATTATGAATAACAGATCTGTAAATGGCTCACCTTAACTCCAGGGAAGGTAACAGCGGAGGATGCATAGGAGCCAATCATTAAAGAAATGAAGGTTGAGCGCAGGTCTCCAAACATGTTAGGCAGCTGAAAAGAAGAACCAATGAATCTTATTTTAATGTTGCACAAAGCACAGTGTCTATCAGGTAATGGTAGACCCATGTAGCAGAAAAGTGATATAAAAACATTGTAGCATGTATTAATAAGCCTTGACCCTTCACCCTGTCGCTGGTGTTACAGTGTTCCTCCCATGGAGCCCTTTTTGGTAGATACTGACCATTGCAGACCAAGAAGAGCCCATCTAACCATGCAATTTTGGCCCATTTGTCCTGCTTATAACATCAACCTTGACGATAGACTGTTCACTCACTGCCTGTGAAGTTCTGTGATGACATAATTAATGTTGTTCACCCCACCTGTCATAATGTTTTTTCTGATCGTGTACCCTACTATTATACATTTGCAAAGCAACAATGGAAAAATCTTGATTCATGACGCAATCCCTCAAGCTTTTCTGGAGCCGATGACCTCAGGCATGTGTTGCCAGGTCAGCGCTTCGCTCCCATTTCATTAGAAATTAAAGCAGGACAGCTCTTGCCTCAGCAAAACCCACTCAACAGGAAAAAGAGAGGAGCGAGTGCGGTACATGGGCCTAATCATTAACCTTTAGTACAACCATTTTCCTAGAAATGCTCTGCTCTGTGAAGAAACCGAGTCCTGATGGTTCTAATGGATGGAAGAATACACTGACTCAATTGACCAGAAAGAGTGAACCAAGCAAGGACAGTGATGAGGCAAAGAAAAAACAACAGAACAAAGATGTTTCAGACATTTACCGTGAGTGAAGTGAAGGTCATGCACATTCCACCAAAACCATTAAAGATCAAAGCAATAAAGATGAGGACGGAGAGTTCTAGAGAAAAAAAACCCACAAGCTTCATTAACACAAGTAATCACATTCAATTTATTTTATTTTAATTCTATTCATGTCGTCAATTCATCTTCTGATGCTAGGGATCGATTCTTGCCTGCTGTAGACACTGCTGATTGTGCCCACTAAATCACACCCAGTTAAGCAGTAGCAGAGCCGAAATTCAAATTGTACCAGCTCTGGTATGATAGTGGAATATCCCACTGTGCCAGCTGTGTGCCCATTAATATTTCAAATCGACGTTTTGATCACGTGGGGGACAAACAAGCAAATGGTGGTACAAATGACACTATTAGTAGCCTACCATTAGGGTTGCTGGCGCCATACGCGATAAGAAGGCAGGACAAGCCAAAGCAGGCACTGAAATGAATAGAAGAGACATCCTTGTTACACCCCAGCAACAAGAATGATACATTCATACTTCACCAGATGTTTAAAAGTTTTTTTGTAATGCAGCGCTGTTGAGTGTTTGAATGAACTAAGAGTTATAACACACAGCAAAAAGCAACAGATTTTTGGAGACCCACCTGCCAGTCAGACGGAGTTTGCGTGGCCCGTACTTGTCCATCACTATACCGAGTGGAAGTGCGATGGCGCTGAGCAGGAAAGATCCGACGGTGAAGGCCAGATTCAGCATCTCGTCCTGTTCTTTACAGATCAGCCAGCCATTCATTCGCAAATGATCGTCTGCTGGCTTCAGAGGAACCATCTCTACACCGTCCACGTAGTCGTCCTCTACTGCTGGTGAAGCTGGGATGGATGTGTTAGAAGTGATGTTACCTGGACGGAGAAATAGAAGCTGGGATGAATGTAAAGATCAAATGTGATTTATGTAATATAGGTTAATGTGGTTATGCCATTTTAGGCCACCCGGATTACAGATTACAGCGAGGATTATAACTGAAGAGAAGAGTTTCGCCAGGAGGGAAAAGAATAATGGCAATGTAACACGTAGGCTTTTAACATGAGCAGCATGGATACCATACAAAAAGGATACATAAACACCCATGTATGTATATTTATGAATTTAATATTTTTATGATTTTTTAATGTTTACAAAATTATATTTCTTGTTTTATATTTATTTTACATTTAGAATTAATTATGCTTTATTAGATTATGATTTATTTATAATTCAAATTTGACCTTAACAATAAGGTAGATGTACAAGGTGTCCTTAAAGTCTAAACACACAAGCGAAATGTGTATCTCCACAGGGAAAACATGCAAACCCCACACAAAAAGGACCTAAACCGCTCCATCTGGTAAGCAAACCCAGTACCCTCTACTTGTGAAGTGGCAGTCCAAGCAACTGTCTCACCCTAAGTAAAATAATTTTTAAAATGAAAATGAGACCCAGCACAAATGAATCTAATAAAAATACATATCATATTAGTCTAAAGTCTGAGTACAGATAAGCTTGGATGTTGATAGCAGTAGTAGCTGTTATCACGTTACTTAGAAACTACAAGGCTGTTCCTGGAAAATCAAAACGTCATGAAACGTGCCATCTGAACACAATGTCCACATGAACTACAGAAATTCCACTCTAAAAAGACTTCCTTTCATATAAATTCTGGATTATATTGTGATGATGATGACGATGATGATGATGCAGTGGTGCATCAGTGGTGACATTTTTGTTGCTGACAGCATTAAAATCTGGAAAGTCTGGAAATCTATGATTTATACTATATAACTTAAATATATAATACAACCTTTATTTAAATATAAAAATGACCCTGTATGTTTCACCTTAATACACTAAGAGCAAAGCTGTACATTCTTATACAATACAGACTTCGTTTGACCCTGTGCAATAATAAAGTGCTGACTGGAGAGGGAAGTGCTCAGATAAGCCGTGATAGGCAAGAAGAAACACTAAAGCACTGCTCTTTTATTGCACAGGAACAGCCTGTCATCGTACTTTGGGCCTATTACGTAATCAATCTGGCTGAAACTGGTACTTCCTTCACTACTCTCATGAAACGACTGACTGCACAGTGAGCTGGAACCAAGTTGCTAAGCGTTTGCTCTTAGAATTAGCACTAATGCCAGCAAATGATCCTTAATCTGTGTGGCAAAGTATTTTTTCTGTTTCACCTGAAATTGCATTTCAAAATCCTTTACTATTACAGCGATCTAAACAAATGCTCTGTTCTAATGCCCTCTTTGTGTACTGTAAATCTGTACTGTAACTGTGAATCGTGTTGTGCATTCTCATTACTGGAACTGAGGTCAGAGAAGCCAGACGTGCTTTTGTCTATCGATTGGAATGCCCTGATCCGCCAACTGAAAAGTAAGGCCCCTTCTGCTAATCTGAACATTCAGGCCAACAGTGACATCGTCGGCAGTGTTGGCGTCTTTTATAAACCACTATAGTGAGTTGGCCACCATTCAGGATGTTCAGAGCCTGGCGTAATGCAGTAATGTACAAGAACATAGTTATTAGGTATTACTGAGAAAAGCTCAGGTTTCCTTACACATTAATGAACAATAGAAAATAGCATACCTGCTTGAATCCATTAACTAAAAACTTTTATTCTGGCAGAACATGTAAAAGTCTGATTTTCCTATGTGACTGACAGATGACATTACTAAAAACAGTCCATGATCACCAATTTAGGATTATGGCTGTTAATTGGTTAAGGTCTGGTATCATTAATTCATTGATTTTTCATGACAAAAAAAAGTTTTTATTTTTATTACTGAAACCATACTATTGTTATCCATTATTATTGGCCTAAATAATTCTGGTTGTTTTAGTCTTTTCCAGTTTAAAACACAGCAGCTTGAACACAGCTTCTGGATCTCATCACATGCCAGTAAAATATGGTTGGAATGTGCAAAGTCATATATACTGGAGTTGCTTGATAATTGACCGGTAAGACAGAACTGTCATCATTCCTACCCTCAAAGCAAAGCCAATAGGCTACCTTCATCCACATTCAGTGGTCTGGCTCAAACTGGTTACGTCTGCCTCCTCTGCTTTATTTAATATAGGAGGGCCACACTTTAGCAGACACTTCTATCAAAAATGACAGTATATAGTCTATAATCTATATTTCTATCTATCTGCCTGTGTCTGTCCTATACTATCATATCCTAACCATCCATTTATCTATTACCAGCTCATTTTACCTGTCAGGAACGGGATCACACAAAGAGCGGTATGTCATATGAAAGCACAAATCTCTATTATTCTTCAATTATGCTTATATACCTATGACTGTTACTGTTGCAATGTTAAAAAATATCATCTACCCTTGAATGCCGCCACTCGTGTCTTTGTAGACACCCAACTGGCTAACAGCAGAGCTAGATTTGTGAATGGTGCTGAGCTAACACGTTAGACTGCTGTGCCAACATGAGTACCTACATATTGAGTCTGATTAAGTACAGAAACACAACACAAAAGGCCAGCATTTTGTTACATTGTATAGCTTGGGATATAAAAGAAAATCCGGCCTCCTTGTGCATGACATGGAAAAGCTGACCAAAAACTGATTCTTCCGTTTTATTGACCTCAAGTGCTGAGTAAGAACTGATACAGCACTTTTTATTTACTGGCCAGATATGATAACGTCAAGAACATATGGTGCGCACATTCCCGTTTCGTCTTAAGCAGGGCAAAGGCCTGTGTTATTGTAGCATTTCTGCTGAGGTGGTGATACACTGGGCTTTTCTGGAAATTTTGCAATAGTCAACTAGGCACGTGAGAGCAACATAGTTCATAAAATCACCTACAGAGGAGTTATGGGTTATAGCTAATAACATCCCATATTACAATGTTGTGTCATTTAATAAGAGAATAAAGTAGCAGATGTGCCCATCACTTGAAATCATGAAGAAGTCCATTACACAACAGGCTTACCAAATCTATAATATGACAGCTGGGAAAAAAACATCTTGGCTGCTTTAATGAATCTTGACTTCAGATAGATTTGGCAATTAGTTGTATTTGTCTACATGCTTTTCAAATTATCATTTACAAAGGAAAATTCTAAACTTACATTTTCATGTTTGAATTGAACAAAATATTTATTGAAAATAACTAATAACGAATCAATTGTCAATAAATCAATGAATTTTGTCATGTCTAAACTTTTATCAGATTTAAAATTAGAATCTGAACAATTTAATTTTAAACGGTACGTATATGTATGTATATAAACAAACTAAATATATCAACTGTAACTCACTGTCGAAAGAGGCTACAGTGGACACAGGCTTCCTGAGCCTAGACAGTTAAATATGGTGGTGTTGGTGGTGGGGGGTCTCCACTGGTATGGAGATGAAAAATGATCATTGTATAGAATTAGCACAAATTCAAATTGCTTGTTTGAGTTATCAGTTCAGGATTATATCAGTTCAAAATGATGCTCATAGTTCTAAACACACACCTGTACCAGAATTTGGAATCATTTGAGAACATTTAGTTTCTAATCAGAACTAATCAGTTTCCTAGCTGATAAAACTCTGAGTAAACAAACAGATGTGAAGAAAATGGTTGATTACAACCACAGTGCCCAAAGTCCTTCTGTCAACAAAAAGGCTCCAAAGTCAGCAGGAATAAAAAAGAAAACTAATCTAAAGGTGCCATCAGTTTTAACACAGACCCATTAAAATGTGTTTACAAGTCATTGCTATGCAACAACAAAAAGAGGTCAAGCATGACAGTTTTTTGTGGTTGAACCCAGATCAGTCCTGACCCACAAACCCCCACTGTTTCTATTCACTAGGATCTCCTTCTCTCCCTCTGGGCTGCCCTTTTGTGCTCATCACTTTGACTTTTGATATTTATCAGGTCTTGGTTTCTAAGTAATTCACATTCAAATTTAAAAGAACAAAGAAAATACCTGGAACTCAGTGCCATGTTGAGCCCTGAGTCAATGTTCAAGTCAATTAATCAGTCCTGACACAATCAGTGAGACTGGGGATCATTAAAATCGTTCAAAGCTTGAATACCGTACAATTACTTCTTTAAAAACAAACCTAATTTGTTTGGTTCTAGGCCTCTCAATTTACGTCTTGTATTTCAGACAGTTAAATGTCTCTAAATGCAGGGATTTTAATTACCAGGACAGAAGGCTTGACCCTTCTCTACTCGTGGTGACGGAGTCTTATGTGTGCTTTTAAAACAACTACTTTGCACCTAATAACAATCCAATAAATTATACCCATACAACAGTTTTAAAATAGCTAATTTATAGCACTATATATACTAGCTGAAGTTGCTGTTAGTTACCAGGTTCCGTGCAGAGGTATGAGTAGAAGCCTTCAGATTTGAGCATGATGAGCAGAGAGCCCCATCCCAGCAGTACAGCAGAAAACAGCAAATTTTCAATAATGGCTGTCACTGCCATCCACCATTTGCGAGCAAATGCTGTAGTTAGTGTAGGAGCCATTGTAGAGCTGGACAAGAGAGAGGGCTACAGGAGGAGGCAATGATCTGTAGCTAAAAAAAAGAACACTCATTTAATGCTTAGTATTGGAGTGATAATATATCCATTAAACAGTTAACATCATTATCTGTTATTACAAGTTAACACATGTTTTTGATTATTTTCTCTTGTGAGCTGAGCAGGTACCAGACATTCACAGTACACACAAACAAGTTTAAAGACTTCTCTATGATAGACTTCTGTTACATGAATGGGACCTAGTCTTCACAGAGATTTAGTCAACCTATGAAATGTACAATGTACTTGTTTGACTATTTTTTTTAATAATATGGTTATTTTAACAGACCCCCCCCCCAAAAAAAAAAAACAACTTATGAATCCAACCATTTATATATAGAAAATATAATTATAAATATAAAGAATATTGTATACACCAATTACAGTATATACCAATTACATATGTTAAGAAATGATGTGCATGTAGCATAGATTTAGTTTAACATCTGTACAGCTGTGCAAATAATCACTGCGTTACAGAAGAGAAACTTTAATACATTAAGGAGGCTGGGTATTACGTTTAAATTTGCTGTTTAAATGTGCTGAAGTGAATACTACACAATAAATCTAAAAACACATTATACTATGATTTATTAAAATAACACATACCTGGAATAAAAAGCACCTCTCCTCTCCCTATCTCTCTCTCTCTCTCTCTCTCGTCAACTTCGTAAGGAAGTGTTCTTTCAGCAATCGAGCCATTTATAGCAGCCGGAGCTAGGGAAAACAATGGAGCGTTTTGATTGGCTACCTGTGGAGTCACAATCTTTTCGGAGTCATGTACAGTAAATATTTCCAGGTGCGAATCGATTTTGCTCGATTTTAGATTAACAAAGATTTAAAATAATACAGTAGTCGGTTGTGAAATGAACACAAGCACCATATAAATGACTCCTAGTATGTTCTCACACAAACTTTAGTTCAGTCAGCCTATGGACGCCGGTTGTCGGATTCAAAAGCTTGCATACATCTCGCTTTAATACACTTTAGTTCTAGTACACGTTGTTGTATAAGAGAGTCAGCGCGATGAAACGCATCTTGTCTATCAGCTAACGTTCAACTGTAAAGAGCCGAGTCACGGTTCTTTGTACGTAGAATCGAGGAATCGATTCTTTAAAATAGAATCCTTAACAGTAGGTAAATGCACTGTAGACAACATTTATTAGTAGCAGTAGTAGGAGTAGTAGTGGAATTATTATTATTATTATTATTATTATTATTATTATTATTATTATTAGAGAAATAGCAATTTAAAATCGATTCTTTTGGAGACTTAATTAGCACGTCTGAACATAAACCATTGTTTATTTCTGAAATTTATATTTATATAAATGTATATTAATTTAAGTTTTTAATTATACAAATTTGTGAACTATGTATTAACAGACTACTGTTGTGTGACAGTGGTTATTGTTTTGCAATCGTGGAAAATAAACAGAAGCAAGCAGAAGCAAAAATGCACAGGTCAGACAAAAATTAGAACAATGAGAGGAACTAGGAATCTCAAAATCTCGAGTCTGAGGTTGTTATGAATATATGCTTAGGACACTTGCAACTTGTTGCTAGTAATCTCGACCAGCCATTAGCATCTCGGTTGTGTTGCACAACATCTGGACTGATTATTGACTCGCCTGATCACATGTGTTCAGCTCCAATATTTGTTGTTCATCATTTAGGAAGTGTTCTTTAATCATCACCTTTATTCAAAATAACAAAAACAAAGCATGAGGGTGGTATTCTCACCTTTATCAGTGGCATGAATAAAAGTGAAACATGTCTCTGGGCTTTTAATAATGAGGATAGTCCTTCGTTGGGCTTTAATTCACAACATAAATGTGCCATATTTTATTAGCATAACGCTGGTGTTGATCAACAGCTATACCGCAGGGCCCAATCATAGAATTCACGATAACCTATAGACAAATAAGTTATATTGGCGGTTAAAGCCCAATTTATATGTATAATAACTGATTACGGACTGGGGTTTAAGAGTCATGATTGGTTACTGGTACATACAAACATGATTTAAATAATGAAATTAATATGTACCATTTGTAGTCATTTTATTTTACCTTTACTGCTCCTGTATCAATAAAATTGACAACACTGAAGTTTGTTACTTATTTGTAGCGCCTTAATCGCAGAGAGTGTTCAAGTGTACACAATGCTGCGCACTGTGGCTAAATCCATGTTTTCTATACAGTGGAGACTAGTACTGTCTTTAGAATGTGAAGTGCAGCATTGTGTACATGTGAACACTACCTGTGAATAAGGAGCAAAACTTCAGTCTGCGAATTGGGAGCTGCGTATAAGTAAGCAAGCGTAATGTCCTTCACTTTGATAACGGTTAGAGTTGGCATCAGTTCCATGAAATCCGGAATCGTTCCGTAATGTTCTGTAATTTCTAGGGCTGACCGCAAATATTCGATTAATCGTTGGTTGACCAAAAAAATTACTAGTCGACCAAATTCCATTGGTCGATTGGTCGCAGGGAAAAAAAGCTGCGTCTCGTCAAAGGGCTTC
>JAYDZF010000016.1:13934161-13945799 GCA_034509105.1 Microcambeva barbata | reverse complement strand
TATATATATATACTTGTATACTTACACAATATATATATATATACAAGTATCATTTTCATGGATATTTCTATTTCATATCACACATACAGTATCAGAAATATACTTTTTGTTTATAATGCTGATATTTCCTCTTTTCACCTTTAAAAGAGTGATGTCTGTCCAAGGTTTCTTAGAAAATCCAAACTCTCAATGATGAGCTGAGAAGAAATGTATTTGGGTGCACATCTATTTTGAGAACCTCCAAAAACAAGTCTGACATAAATTGGAAGGTGTTGGAAGGGAGTCAAACTTAACAAGCTTGTGAAATGCCTTTTAATAATGTGTGCAATGGGCAGTGGCGAATTAGAAAGATATGCCACATAGGTAAAATACATTGTTGTTTTAAATACTAAAAATAATTTGATATGTAAAATGTGAAATGAAGTCATTGCACATCTTTATTTACTGACTGTGTC
This sequence comes from Microcambeva barbata, assembly GCA_034509105.1. Classification (NCBI taxonomy): domain Eukaryota; kingdom Metazoa; phylum Chordata; class Actinopteri; order Siluriformes; family Trichomycteridae; genus Microcambeva; species Microcambeva barbata. The sequence goes on along the minus strand of JAYDZF010000016.1, from coordinate 13,945,344 downwards.
TTATTTTAATCAGGAACTACATACTACGTTCTCCATGCTATAAGTAAACCCTTTAGTAGAGTAAATGTTGAGCAGATCTTCTGGCCAATGAAATCATTACTGTGCTTCAACAGCAAAAGAAAACAAAACTGTAGTTTTTATCTGCTATAAATACTGTTTACATGCTTAACAAAGGAACACTGGAGGCTAATTTAGTACCAAGTAAATATCACTGTATGCAAAATAAATCCCACAGAGTAGAATTTGAAGTAGTATTAATTTCTGTCAATGGAGAGACCACAGTGTATAATATTAGGAATACTTGGGATGTGGATTGAATTGCTGGGTATTTTCACTGGATACTGGTCAAGTTGGAAAGTTGGATTCACTGGTTAGGGCAACAATACTGCATTAATTCAAAAGCCAAAAAGTAAAAAGGGAAAACAAAGTGTAACAGTCTCATGTTTCATAAATTTGAGTGTAAGTGCTGAATCAACTGGAAATAAAGAGGTTTTTAAACCTCTCAGACTAGATGTAGATAAAACAACTGACAACACTCACTTTCAGCTAGTCATGATTTTCCAAATCATTAATTTAAAATACTTGGGTGGTACAAAGTGCTAGACTTCAACTTCAAATTGCATGCTTTGGCTGAATGGCTGAATGTCAGCATTATTGGTCCAAAACTTTTAAAACATTCATTTATTTTTTGTCTATTTATGTTAGACTTCTCACAGCTATACAGGTTTTAAAGTTTGTAATATACAAATTAATTCATATGTATATTAACTTAATGCTTAAAACAAGTTGAAATAGTTAATTTACCTTATTTCTATTGGTAACTCCCTGGTGCCACATAAAGACATGCTCTCTTTATGGTCTAAATACCCAACCGTTCAGGGGTACCATAAATGAAAAGTAGATTTCCCTTGGGGGCTGTGATGGCTTAGTGTTTAAGGTTCTGATTGTATTGATTTAAAAGTTCGAGTGTGTAAGTGGCATTGAATTCTGCCATCTTGTTGCTCAGTTACAAGGTGTTGTTCTCTCTTTTACTTGAGATGAATTGTAACTGAAAGTGTAGATGCAAAAGTACAGGAGAAAACTGGTGAGGAACTGTGAATACTGTACAACTAACACGTCATTGCCAATGACGTCTACAGTGATACTTGTACAGAACAATAAAATATACAGTGATCTTAGAGAAGGCCAGGTTCAGACCCACATGACCCCATGGCCAAATGATGGCCCAGGACTCTACACACTGGCCCACATGACCATAGTAGAGCTTTGACTGTTCTGGGATTATTACAGTCCAAAAATTATGCTTGATATTTAGAATTTATTGGTTTTGAGTTAACAATCATTTATTGTGTTTGTTATAATAAACTATCTACTATCTACGTTCCCGACCAACTGCAATGGAAAAATTAAATCTGTAGTTAATCTGTTTCTTTTTGTGATTGCTCATCATTGACAGGACTGTTTAAATGCCAAAGAGGGTGATGTTGGACAAGAAGGGAAAAGAACACATGCATCGGAATGACACAGGGTTTCATCCCACTGGTGCAGTTTCTTTTGCTGCTCCTCTTTATAGGACATGGTAAGCAAACACAAAATCAAAACAAATCAAAATTGCTGTTGTAAAATTTGACAAAATACTGTAGTTGTGGCTACACTATTAGTGCAGTTCATGTTGGGGTTACAAGGCAGCTCATAATAAGCTGCTCTCAGCATTCTTTATTGGAGCAGGCTAGCATAGGAAGAGAAGGGAGGGGACGTTTTCCTGCCTGTTTTTCCGTTGCCGTATATTTTTTTATCCCAGGAAGTGACCTATGAGAAGGAGCATTTATAAATCACAATGACTTATTAACAGAGGCTTTTGTCAAAAAAGTGTCTAAAGAATAAAAAGTATAAATGTGACATTGTGTATGTGTTACATGTGAAAATTTTAATTCCATTTAGATGATTCATTCATATACACATATATTTCATTAACTACAATTGTCTGGCCTGAGTTTCAGCATACCCTGTACTACTTTATTCTTAAAGTTGATGTTAGAAAGTTAGAATGTGCAACGATTTGAGCAAGGTTGACCAAATTCTGATGGCTAGACGAGAGCATCTCTAGAATTGCAGCTCATGTGGGGTGTTCCCGTTCAGCTGTGGTCAGTATTTATCAAAAGTGGTCCAGAAATGGAACAGTGGTAAACCAGCAAGAGTAATGTCATGCCTGTCGTGTATATGATTTCATTTGTTTGCAGTTGTCAGTTTTTGTATTATCGTTCTACTTCTCTCTTGATGATTTTTTCTTTTTTCTTTTTAAAGCAATGGCTGGTGTCCATCTGTGGTCCTCCGTGCATGTGGCTCTTAGCCATGCCAGTGTTTTCGTGAATTACAGCGCACACAGCAACATGACAGACAGCCAATTAACAATGGATTTGATTGACATTGATAAGAACGTAACTTTGCTGAAGAGATCTCTTCCCTTTGACCAGTCTATTGGCTATCTGGAATTTGATTGCACTCACTTTTTATATGCGGGAAATTTCAGCTTTCGGCTGGAGCAAACAAGTCACCAAGGTGCCCTGAACAGGACCTACAGTTGGTGGAGCCCAATACTGCGGGTCCACTGGCCCACATTCCACATTGGATTAGAACACGCTCACAATCACAGTACAAGAGCATTTCAGATCACCTTGTCTACCAACTCGGATTTTCATGTCTGCACTAGCAGTAAAACTTCCTTTCTGTACCTAGAGGTTAGCTACCTGGAGCACAACCAGATCGGCAAGAATGCCATCGACAAGGTGCAGAAACGAACCAGGCATGATATTCAGGTTGTAAAATCCCAGCATGTCGAACTCGAATGTGCCTCCTTTCTCACAGAAGCTGGATTCATCCGAGTGGCTCTGAAATCCTCCCTCACCCAAGAGGACATCAAATCCTCGGGGCCACTTTACCTATCCCGTATCTTTTCATACAAGCTTCAGGTGGAAAACATCTACAGAAGTGGCTGTGAGGGAGCGGTGTCTGTCCGGCTGCGCTCCCCACCCTGTACGGTCACCACGGGGAAGGTGTTGCTGTATAAGGAGGCCAACACAGCTGCAGCTCAGGCGACTCCCGCTCAGCTTGCATTTCACTTTCTCAGCCAGGGAGAGAATGAGACAGAGTTTAATTGCTCCCTGTTCGATCTTGGCCGGAATAAGTACTGCTTTCATTTCGCCCTCATCTACAGTCAGTCCCCTAGTTCGGCACAAATGTGCATCATTGTGCAAAGAAATGCTGGTAAGAATAATCTTTTGCATTTTTCATAACATCGAGTTCCACCCAGATTATTTGAAAAAGTTTTTATTACATTAATAAACCTGTCATCCACAATGAGCTCCACTTTTCTTCTCACATTCCAAAGACATTTAGGTTAGATGAATTTTAGGCTGTGTTTGTCACTGAACTTTATTACAGATGAATTAAAATTAAGTCAATAAACATTAAAAGGGGATTAATGTTTTCACTTATCATTAATAAGTACCAGTACCAGTTTTTCTAAGCAACTTGTACAGCTTTAATAATTGAAAATTTTTAATTGTAAATTCCCATGTCATTTTCCTCCGGGTGCTTCTATCTCCTATCATAATCCATATAAATCATAGTCAAAAGAAATGCAGTCAGGTTAATCTGAGATAGTATAATAGGTGAGACTGTGTGCCTTTCAATGCACTGGCAACCTTTCCAGGGTGTTCCCTATATTTCATCTAATTTCACCTAGTGAATTGAACCCACTGGGACCCAGATTAGGATAAAACACTGTTACAACAGATAGTTCAGTTCAGCTCAGTTGTCTTTAATCCCTTAAAAACCTTAATTATTGGCTGTTATGATCATTCATGTGGTGCATATGTAGCAGATAGAGCTACAGTTATAAATGTACAACATTTAATTTAACCTTCATTGCCAAAGACTTGAATATGACTTACATTCCACTCTGTGATTTATCAGTGGAGATGTGGGGCCCATGGCAAACGTGGAGCGGATGCAGCGTGACCTGCGCAGAAGGCGTCCGAGAGCGTGTACGCACGTGTTTACTGCCTCCTAGTGGTGGGTATGCGTGCACCGGCATGGTCAGAGAGCAGTCACTGTGTTCCCTGGAGTCCTGTGATGGTAAGTGATTGTACTTAACACTCTATGACTCATACAGCTACTCCACGGGTCTGCTTTACTTTGTATCATTGCATAACTATTTGTTGTTATTATAGTTATGGCCATTACTACCATTTTGCACCATGATTTGTGGAAGTTTTACTTTGTCCTATTGTTCATTTTGCAGAGCTCTTACCTTCTGCCTCCTTTCCACCTCCACGGGCTGTGGACTCTTCTCCAGGAGGAAACCTAGTAGTGGTGGCTGGTATCTCCCTCTGTCTGGTTGTCATCCTGGTCACTGTCCTGATTGCAGTATGGAGGAAATTGTGCCACACCAAGTGCAGATTGGTGCACAGTGAGTCTGTGCAGTCTGGTTGTGGACGCAAGAATTCAGACGAAGCTGCAATTTGTGAACAAGGTGTGCAGAGACCCAGTTTCTCTGAAAGCCTCCAAGCGGTTGCTCCTCAAAAAAGTCTGACACACCCTTCATCTATGCGAGCAGCATCAGATAAGGGAGTACTAGCTTGTCATCAAAGCTTTTCCTCTTCTGTGGTTGTACCTCAAGACCCAGAGAGGCTGTCCCCATCTGGTCAAAAGATTGCGCCTCCCGTTTTTGGCTATCGTTTGGCACAGCAGCAACTTAAAGAAATGAAGAAAAAGGGTCTTAAAGAGGCCACACAGGTCTATCATGTGTCCCAGAGTCCTATTGATGACACCATGTTGGAGGCCACCGCATCCACATCCGCCGGTCTAACGCCAGTGCCTCAGGAGTTTGAGAGTCAAGAGGAAACAGATCTTGGTCATTTTCGCAAGTCAGCTTTCTTAGAGTCAACTTGGCCGCACAAAACCTCTGCCCCCTTTTCTGATAGATTAAGCCCAAAAGTGGACCTCATTTTAAACAAATCAAAGTCCCTTAGCGATAGGGACCAACGGCAGGAACGCACTGCAGACTGGGTGGCAATGGTCGAGCGCTGCAGACTCAGTTATCCCAAGAACCCCAACTTCAGGAGAACATCCAGCTTTAACGAGTGCAGCCGGCAACAGCAGACAAAATCTCGTCCATTCAGGGAGCGCAGCTTGACCCAGGTGGCTCCTCGCCAGCTACCAGAGGGGAGCTGTAGAACCAGAACCTGGGAGCATTCAATCCCAGAAATGGATGACTGCTCTCAGCCCAAATATAGAATACCTGACAGTGACTATAGAAGGAGACCTTGGGTCGATGCTAAACCTTCACTCTTAAAATCCAAACCAGACGTGCTTTACTCAGCAACTTTGGTGTCAAACAAAAGTGTTCCTGGAATGGGCCAGGCCCAATCATCCGGGATGGACCGAGTGGAAAGAGCAGAACAAATCTGGAGCAAGAGAGGTCCTTCACCTATCCAGAGGAACCTCTTGGCCAGGAAGTTGCGAGAAGCCAATTCATCAAAGAACTCCCACAGACAGAGAAGTTCTACCTTCTCCAGTTCGGATCAATGCAGAGGTCGGTGTCGAAGTTTACCACTCTCTGCAGATTACAGCAGCTCCTCCTACGGCCTAACTGAGGATGAGCAGCGCATGATGGATATTTCTGGATACTTGGGAGAAGAGGAAGGAATAAAGGTAATGAAAGACCACAGACTTACCTAAGTGTAACTGGATCCGTGGTGGAACTGCTTTAATCTAATGGGTGAATGTAAAGTTTATTTTTTAAAATAAATGTGTTATAATTATAACACATTTGAAAAAGGTGAAAACAAAGGTTATACATAGAAAGCATTATGTATTTTTTATCTAAAATGTAATTAATTTAATGAATTTGCCACAGATTTCTGTACTGGGATAAATGGTTTTTTATTTGTAAAGACAAAGTAAGCTATTTTTACATTGCATTATGTATTTCAGACATTTTTATTTGTGTGTATTACTTAATCACACAAACATAACTAATAATAGAGTATTAGTCTTTACACTGTTACACCCTTACACTGTTCAACATGTACTTTTTATTTACTTTAAAAGTACTTTAAAACTTTATATACTTATTTTATATGTGTGTACAGATCAATATACTCCCAATAGAGTCAATTACAGCTAACAGAAAATGAAAAAAATGAATTAAGTGAAAGCATTTTTAAAACCGTCCAATACAAATTCAGAATCATTTTGGTATGTCTTATTTGAAATAGAGTATTTATAAGAATAATTGAAATTACAACATTACCCCTTAAATTTTTATCCAGACTAGTTAACTAGTTTTGTTTTCTCAGTATGAGTCAATTGTTTGTTTCATGCAATGGTTCTGGCACTTCTTCTGTTTGTGTAAGTGTTTTTTTTGTTTTTAGTTTTAGTTTCCAAAGAGGCTAAATAGGATGGTAATTTAATAAAGAACTAAATTATGCCTTTGTTTAATTGATCTGTTTGATGTGGATTTTTTATGTGGCAATGTGCTGAATTGTATTTGATGTGAATTTAACTGTCATTAGTACAATTCTGGAATTTACTCACTGTACTTAAATTACTTAGTAATTTAAGTGTTTTTTTTCCAATCCTTTCTATATCTCATAATAATTCATATTTGTCTTTGCCATTCCAATATGTTGCTACTACTACAGAAACAAGTTTAATGAACGTGTTTTAATGTTACCACATTACTGACAGACATGCATGAATCAAAAACCATTGAATGTAGGTTCTTCAGTTGATCGTACAGAATGATGACTGGCTGTAAGTTAATGATTACTGTTAAAGAGGAAATGAGCTGAATAATAATTGGTACAGCCTAGAGTCTATTAATGGAAGTCACAAACTCAGACTATGATATGAAAAGTAATGATACTGTCTATATTTGATACAACGGATACACTCAGCAAATTACTCACACTTGTCAGGACTGCTAACACATGGATGTTGTTACCATGACTGAAAAATCTTTTTACTTCAGGTATGTGCAAACGTTTTGTTTTAATCTGCAAGTGCCCGTTTTAGTGATCCGGTCCTGCTCCACTTCCCAGGCTGTCCAGAAACGCCAGAGGTCGCACCTTCATGCTTGTGTGTCTGAGGGAATACCAGAGCCCTCGCCATGGGCCCCAGACCACCCCGTTGTCATGTTTGGCTGTGTACTTTCCATTTCGATAATAGCGTCCATTTAGGTTTCCCACATGACACCTGTGCACAGTTTGATATCAGCGGTCAGTGAAATATGCTCCTGGTAATTACATGCAGCTCTGGAAAGTGAATCAAGCTGGTGTACTGTACCTGTTGTACCACCAGCCTCCCATATTCTCTGTAGCACAGCTTCCTTGCAGAAATCGATCATTATCCTGGTCCCTGGTACTAAACTGCATGCCACTGTTGGAGGCGGACCATTGATCTACCATGCCGCTACCTCCAGACAGAGCATCACCTGCCCGGCCACTGTACATGCCAATGTGCAGCCTGTATTTATCCTGACCAGAGAGTAGAAACAGATGTTTATCAAATACTCAAATAAGAAAATCCCACCAGAAACTCACAACTCACCATTTTTTATTATTATTTTAGATTACATTTCCATGTATTAGAGTACAGACCAAAACCTATTTTGTTTTTAAATTACCTGCTCTAAAGATATCCTTGTTGATATTACAACTTACTTTTTCATCTCCTACTCTGAAGATGTCGTACAGTGCATATGTTGTTTCTCCATCCCAGTCCATTAAATCTATTTTCATCATTTTTTGACCTTCAAATGAAAAACAGCTTTAATTATTTAGGATAAATTCAATAAACCATATAAAAACTATATACTTGCTGCTACAATGTGCTTAATAAATTTTAACCAACCTCCATGTAGCAATGAGTGAATATTATCATTGCCCAACCAAAATTCATCTTTACTTGTTTTGAAATTTCCAAATCCATTCTTATAATCATCCCAGTGTCTAAAAAAGAAAACATGTAAATTATTGTTAATCGATTAGTGTTTGTTTTGTTGGATGGTCTTTGGATATTTGGTAACTTGGCAATTATTTAAATATTAAATCATCAATAGGGCTGTCTGGTGTAGTCATGCATCAAAGTCTGTGAATGCAGTTGCTACGATCAGCCAACAGAGGCCGCAAATTCAACAGCAATTCCGCTCATGAACAATCAAAACCAAGAGACCATACGACAAGTTACCTGTTGAAATCAACTTTTCCATTGCGCCGTTTTTGTATCACAGTCCAGCCTCCCCCATCTTCCATGTCACAGTACACTAGAAACGGTTCAAGAGTTGCATCAGGCCTGACCCGGTGGAATCCACTTTCCGGTCTGATTCTATCAAACAGTTCGGAGCAATCTGTAGATAAAACACAATGAATTTAACTTTTATGAAAATACAGTTTTGAAAGTGGGGTCACATCCACGTTTAACTATGGTCGCACAAAACCTTTCATAACTTCCTTTCACTGAATAAAACGTTTTACATAATATTATACACTTGTCTAAAGAAATGACATGTTAATGCGACATAATTTAAATGTAAAATAATGTCGTATAATAAACTAAATACAGAGATGCTGGAACAAGCTATGTCGTTGCATTAATCATAATTACATACATGATGCAAAATATGAAGCTTTATTCTAAGACAACGTTAAATATTAAAACAGACCAAGTGTGAAATCATTATTTGCTCTACAGTAACAACAAATCTTTTCATCAAACAAAGCACTTTATATGGCAACATCTTACCTCTGTCATGAACCAGTAGGTTACCCCCTGTGCTCGGTAGTGTGGGCAAGATTGTGTCATTCTGACTGCTTTCTTTAGATTTCCTCAGGTGTCTGAAGCGACGGTGGGCACGCAGGTTTGCCAACTTCCAATCTCCGATTAACAACTCATTGTTGAGTTTTTCAATACTCATCTTTAACTCTAATATTTCTGAATGACATTCATCCCCTGCCTCAAATAAGTAAAACACGAATAATACATTGATCATGTAAATAGGACAGAGTAGGGTAAACATTTCTTAAGCGTGCATATTATGCCACTTTTGTTGCTATTTGTTAACATAAAGAAAAAGGTTATTTGTATTGTATGCATTTCCCTATTCCATCATTCTCTAAATACCCTTTTTATACAATACAATTTAGGGCTTAACAATTTGGGTACAAGATGCTATTAAACATATCAACAAGTAACAATATCTCATATTAGTATGATCTTCATAGGAACAATACGTTTTGTAAAATAGCTGAAGTACCATTAAAACCAGTTAGCTTACCCAGACACCTGATGGCACAGTACCACAAAATATCATCAAAAAGATCACAAACGATGCCATTATCCTCAAAGTTCTTACGTCTCGCTAATAATTTAAAAGTAAGTCATGTAATAGTGAAAATTCTGAACCTGCACACAGCCAGCTTTATTTCTGAAGGAGCTTCACCCCACACACGGTCAAACGTTTTTATTCCTTTTATTTATAGGAGCAGTTTGTTCCGCATGGTCCACAAATATCAGGAACATGTGTTTCTACATTTTTTCATACCGTACATACCAGGGGCACACTTTCTTTTAGGAATAAGTGAACTTTATAAAATGATAAATTTTAATGTCATATTTTTTCATTGTTTATACATTATAAATACCATAATATTCCATTTATGAGCATAGGCATAAGATATTATATATGTACAGCCTGCCATCTAGAGTGAAAGACATTTATTACAACACACGTAGTTATAAAATTATTTTTCTTTTATCTGTTTTGTACTATCATTAACACATTTCATATGTTAAACATAAGCAGAAAAACATATGGTGAGTATATGTGGGGCACAGTGCTTGTGTATATATAAGGATTTTAATTGAACCTGTGTTGTATTTAAACATTATTTAAATATGATCTGGAAACTGTTGCATATTTGGACCAGATGTGAAAAAAAAAAATATTTAGCGAGCTGCTATGCAAACAAATAATTGACCAGATCTGTGCTAAACTATGCAATGTTTTATAGTCCCTGACTAAACTCTGCTATATGATGAAGATTTAGAATTCATATGACAGCAGAGAGCAGATGTGAAATAGATGGGCCAGAAGTGGCTTCTGGTTTGAGTTAACGGGGCTGTGGTATTTGGGGGTGGATCCGACTAGGCTCTAGATTTTCTCCAGAGGAAGTTCAATTCCGCTGTGTTTGCGAGATTATGAGCGGATGAATGTGTGAACCCGAGTGAATGAATGTATGGATTTAAGCGGATGAATGTGGGGTTCTGAGGAATGAACGTAAAAGGAGGAAGGAAAACCTTTGGACCGCTTTTCCTGGTCACGGGATTGTCACACAGTGTGGAGAAAGGAAGCGAAAAAGGTAGGACCCAGTTTTTGAACTCTTCTGCTTTTGATACTCTTGTCATTTTGTCGTGGGAGAGAAAACCGAGAGAACCGATTGAGGAAAGCAAACTGAGTGAAGAAATATCCTTCCGCGGTTACGCTCTAGTTTAAATCTGTTTGTTTTGGAGAGTTGTCTTGATCCTGGAGTAAACCTCTCACCAAAAGATAATTCTGCATTGCTTGGGGTTTAAACGTTGTTGTAAAACAGTAATTAGACATCTACAGCTCTGCTAGCTGGATTTTTATTTGGTTAGCTTTTTCTTGCGTTTAAAGCAAGCCAAAAAGAGAATTGCATTGTGTAGAGGAGCCATGCATGTTTACTAAAACAGCCTTGTGAAAATCTTGAGAAAGCTAACTATAAAGGTAATAAGGACATACGGTGGCTTATTGGTGGTTTATGTTTTGTATTAATATAAATAGTACAAATGCATTTGACTTCAAACCATTTGTAATCCCTTGAAAAGATAAAACTGAACTTATCCTGGGGTGGGGATCACTTTATGTGGTTGCATAAACAACAGATACAAAATTTTAATATATGGTTGAATTACAATGCATAATAATGCAAATCTTTGACATTATTTTTTTTTCTAATATTAGAAAATATTATAGATGCTGCTGGAATTGTAATCACTGCAACATTCCTTCGCAGATTAGTAAAATTGGCTGGTATCAAATTGGTGAAAAATGGTAACTATTTCTGGTAACTATTACTTTCCTTCTCATGGAACAGAAC
>JAYDZF010000016.1:13902257-13921031 GCA_034509105.1 Microcambeva barbata | reverse complement strand
TTTTTTGCTGTACAAGACCATAGTCTTACCGGATGAGCCTTCACAAAATGAGGATGGGGTGAGTTTATTTTTTATTTTAATTTTTATAATCTTATTAGGCAAATGGGATGAAGCAATTTTTTGGTTCTTCGGCTGGTAGTCCTAAACTCTGTAAAGCTTCTTTGTGACAATATCTATTGTAAAATGCGCTGTACAAATAAATTGACTTGGCTTTATTGACCGATTATATTTTTACATAAAGCTATGATAAAATATTTTGACTGTCATCTGACCGGTATAATAATCTGCAGGTTGTGCAAATTAGACTAAGATGTCCAAGTGGAAAAACAATCAGAAGATGCTTCTTAAAAACCTGCAGTTCTACTGTAAATATCTTCACTTCATTCAAAGTTGTTTAATGTATCCAAAAAACCCCACACACACTGTCTTGTTTTCCCAGGTTCTGTTAGACTGGTTGCACAAGTCTGGATACTCCCCTATTCTGTATGCTCTGTACACATCATTCCCCAGACATCCACTGCTCATGGAGAAAGATCTCAGTATAACAGAAGTTGGAATTACTACAAACACAATACTCTATGTGGAGGAAAAAGATCCAAGCAACACCTAATGATGGAATTGCAATTATAACTGTGCATTGCGTACCATTTACTCTGGCTTGGTGTTTGACCAATCAACTTTCTGTCCCAGTTTGTTGAAAATAAAAATTAGAATTTATCAAAAGAAATCTTTGAGTGAACACGTGTATTTCAATTATTACAGTCATACAGATTTCCTGTATCTTCATTTCTGAAAGGTGTTTGGTTGAATTCTGATCGGTTATGGAGGAGAACATGGAAGAACTACGAATGTTCTAGAACATGCATGGATCTAGTTTGAGTATTCATGCTCTGTGAATTTATAAAACGGCTAATTTAGGGTCATAGGGGGAAAGTGTGTGTAGTGTTTAGTTACATTTGGGTTACCATTTGTGTGGACTCTCTTATTTTTCTTTCAACTTCAAAGCTGGTAAATTAATAACCAAAGTGAGATTCTTCAAGAAAACAGTGGCACTGGTATGTCAATATGTATTTACTTAAAATTTACACGTTAACACGTTCAGTAGCCCCAAATAACCCAGATCTTAAGAAGTAACAAGATATGCTTTCTACATGGGCACATTCGGGGAGATAAATAAGACCTAGCTGCATGAATAGATAAGACTACTGTAACAAAAGTAGCTGGTCTGTGGTGTTCTGTTTTTATTTAACGTCCAAATTGTGTGCCCAGAAATATTACAGTCCATATTATATCAAAGTCGGCAGTTTGACATGAATAGGTACCTTAGATTTTGTAAAGCAATGACGAAATTTTTTGTTTCATATCACGTCAGTGTATTTTCTATCACAGATAGATTAAATTAAAACCTTTACATGGTTTAAATTGTAACCCAACTTCAGGTAATACAGTCTAGCAGCATTAAATTAATTTGCTTTATCATTCAGTTGATTCATTTGTATGGAAATATTTCTATGTAGAAAACATTTGCATATTTCTGGCTGCAACTGTACATTTGCAAAAATAAAGGAAACTGGCGTATACTAACAGTCACACTGGGTCTAAATTATAAGTTAAATTAGGATTCAAGGACTAAAGATCTAGGACTAAATTACTGTTTTCGAGGTATTTTGAGATTTGCATAATTAATAGTTTAATATGTCTAGCTGTGGTGGACCAGGGAAGCAACAAAATGGTTCAAAACATTTGTTGTTTTTTTGGAATAGTCAAACTACACTCAAGGCTATAATCCAATGCACAAGCTGTGGCAAGAAGGTGGCCTGTAACAAGAAAACAAAGAATGATTTATAATCTCTGCTGCAGCTCAAAGAAAGATTATGACTGCTAAAATAAGCTTCTTGAGTTATATAATGGAAGTCTTCACACATACTTCCTCAGCCAGTGTTTATTGATTTAGAGACCTGACTGCTCAGGTGGTGCAGTGAGCAATAAAACATTGTTTTCGACTCTCTAGTGCTATAAGCCATTTTGGTAGAATAACCATACATGATTGGCTATGCCTGACGATGGTTGGGGTCTGCCCAACCTTTGGGAACTTTAGGGATGAACATTAGGGATGTAACAATATACTCTACCCACATTATTCAATTCATGATATTGGGTTCACGATATGATCGTTTCCTGATTTTCTTTAAAACATTATTATAAAACATTTGTTGTAAACTTAAATTTTCCTTTTAATATTTTTTTCCTAGGGATTGTGATTATTTTTTATTTAACTAAACAAATCAATGTCCTTTTATTTCTGAGGTAGTTGCAAACTATGCCAAAAATACTGGATTATTGTTTTGCTTTATGGAAAAATCACTTTTAATTACACACATACACACACTGGTGAACACTAGGGGCAGGTATCACATATGCTTGGAGTGGTGGGCAGCCCTTGCCAAGGCAACCTTCTGATCACAAGCCCAGTTTTCTAACCACCAGGCCATGGTTGCCCATTTAAAGTCTTGGTGAATCGTTACATCCCTTGAACCTTTCACTGAACTGGTTTGGAAGAGTGTTCGTATATGTAAAAACTGCAAAATGAGATATGAGGATAAAAATGAACCCTTGTTGTAACACCTAGAAACAAGGAATAAGGTGAAAAATTACTTGGCTTACTTCATTACTTAAATGCATAGAGACAATTTAATTACACTTGAATTGGTGAACAGTATGAATAATTAACAAAATCAACAAAACACAAGGCGATTAACGGAAACATCCTTTTACAATCATTCATCGACTGATGCGAAGTTACACTGTAGAAATTCTATGAGATTTTTTGATTTCTAAAGATCATTTAAGGGCGTCTTATTTAGCTAAATCAGTAGGAAGTGGCTTCATCGATATCTGCTTCAGACCCTTTAGGCTTTGCAAAATTCCACCTTGACTGATCAGCACAGTGTTTTCCTGACAGAACCTTTCATCCCACTGCTCATGTACAGACCATCGCACTGCTGCAACAGGTCTTGGCGGGCACCGCGCAGGAAGCAAATCGTGGTGCTCTTACAAATATCCTTGCAAACCTCTGAGACGTGCCCCTTATGCCGTAAGTACCAGAACTGCTGGAACAAGTTATCGTCTGTAAGGAAGGCTCGGGTCAGAGTTTCCAAGTCAGAGGGGAAAACAGTGGGCTTGCCGTAGGCCTGAGAGGCACGGTACAGCAGGGTCCATGCAGGGTCCGGATCGGGTTTGGCCAGCCATGATGTGCCACAGTGATTGCCGTTGGCCAAGGTCAGGTTGAGTATAAACGTCTCATGATCCAGGACTAGACGACTGCTGTCAGAGTAGTTACCATCAACGTAATAGACACGGTATCCTAAAAATAAAATAATCAAGACTTTTACATTGCTACCTAGATACAATCATTGTGGCATTTAACAGTAAGGACCAGTTTGGTTTTGCAGGTGTTCATCACTAAAGTCAGTTACCAAGCTTAAACCACAGCAAGGACATATAAATGTACACTGAATCACCAAAACGACTTGGGCAAGCCCAAGTTAGTCATTTAACAATCAGTTGTATTTAAATAAATTATTTGGAGGAGGCATGCTATGGAATATAACTGTGGTCTTATAATGGTTTAAAACATAAAAGAGATTTATGACATTGCAGCCTGAATGATCCATTTTTCATTATTTTATTTAAAGTTAATGTCATGGCTGGCAATTTAAATAAAGATAAGTACCCACAGAAATCCTAATTCATTATGAAAGGCAGGACATAAATAGCTACATTAAACACAGCCCTTGCATTATTGATTAGTCTGTACCAGCACTTATGTAACAAAATGCTGTTTCAATCTTTTGGTCAGCACAGCTAACACTTTATGTATTTATCCATATGCCATAAGATATCAAAAAATAAAAAATGCAAATGCGTGTTTGTGTGCTTAATATCAACGTTTCAGGGTGTGCTATCCTTACCTGGATTCAGGTTAACATAAGTGGTCACGCTTGGGGCAACGTAAGCCACACCCACTGGCCGAGTCAGGGTCGCTTCGTCATAAAACAGTTGATATTCATCCAGGTGTGTGTGTCCGAAAAACTGTCCAGTTATAGTACTCTCATACCTGTAACAAAAATAAATATGATTGAAAAGATCTCATTTTCAAATGAAACAGAACACTTGATGGATTTTAATATCAGGGCATTCCTCTGGAGGCACAGATCTCTACTCTGGTGACCAAAATTCGGGTAATTTGTTATGAAAGCTTGCAAGTTAGACACTGAAACTTGACTAATGGCACATATGTCATGTAATAAGGAACTGTCTGTCATTAAATGGATTAGTAAACAAATTTGGTTTTGCAGAATTGTATGACAATTATTTAAAAAGGTAAAATATTAACTAAAATATCTTGTTAGACATAATTTCATTGTGATTGCTGTTGTGATCAAGCAATACCGTACACATACCAGACCGCTCACTCTACACAGTCACTGTTTTTGACTAAAACATGAAAATTTCACAAAAATCTGTCACTGTTTGTAACAGGATTAAATAAGTAATGAGTTACATGGGAGCCAAAAGTGAAAGTTTTGGCCACCAGTGTATTTCATAAGAAGGAATCAGTTACTGCTCGTGTCGGAGGGGGGGGGACATGTTAGTCATGAAACTCCTCTGTCAAAGAGGAGGTAAGCAGCTTTGGAGGAATTGTAATTGAGAATACTTTAGAATGAAATTGGGAAAATGCATGAAAAAAAACAGATCATCATACATGAGAACGAAACTGTGATAAGCTAGTTCTGAAACACTGGTCTGAGATCATGTGCTTGTGGTAAAATGGAGCATGTGAAACTTCTACAGAGAATAGCAATTAGCTCAGTACTGACCTGTTGATTATGTGATAGTAATTCCAGCTCCAGCTGCTCAGACAGAGTCCAGGAGGAATGTGACCGATAATATGTACCTAACAAAACCAAAAAAAAAACTTTAACAACAATCTCACAAGCAACCCACCTACAGAAAACATTACGCAATAGGATCAATTGATCTTCAGAATAATACAAGACATCATATCAGTCTTAATGCCAGACACTTAAAATAATAAAATCATTATCTATTATATATTTAGGCCAACATAAGATTTGATTAGATTAGAACAGGCCATAGATATGAATGAATTTTTTCTGAAACTGTCTAGCCTTTACCTTCTCTTTGTTGTTCTCAGCCTCCTGCAGAATGTGAACAAGCCACTGCAGCTGGTTTGCTGGGTCGGTCGAGTTTACCATCAGCCAAAAGTTCTCTCTGGCACAAAAGTTCATATTCAGAGACACCACTCTCAGACCCGGCTGTACCTGAGCTGTGTAAAAGCCACCATACCTAAACAGTTCCAAACACGAATGCATAATGAGACAACAAGGCAATGTTCAGCAATCAACAACACCAAAACAATATTAAGAAGGTCGTCATAACAACAGTTAATTAAATGATATCAAATCATAAAAATGACATTGGGTTCTAATTTTTATTGTAAAAGTCTCTCAAAATAATGTAGAATAATAGCTAAAGTTCTAGCTGTACCAAAAGGTCTGGATTCTGGAAATTCTGGATACAATCTAGCTCAGATGAGGTTTAATAATTAGCCAATCCATTGGATCACGGGTGTTGATAATATGATAAACTTAACAGGTCAGCGGGAAAGCTTTTGTTTATGAGCATGTGCTGTGCCTTAGCCAATCACACTGTTGGTGCCGTTACTTCATATTCATGTTTACATTGTCATACAAAGCAACTTACAGTACTGTGAGAATACAGTGTGAGGTATTGAAAGTTAAGGGTGAGGTTTAAACCAGAGCTCTTCAGATTACTAGCCGCCCAGTGCCTTAACAATTAAGCTACAAGTGTTCTGAATTTAACTCCAACTGAAATCCACCTACTTCAGTGTCACAAGAGCTTGCGCTGGCAGCCAGGGACCCCACTCTTCTGTCATGGTGTTGTACAGCCATTGAGATGAGCGATTCCCATGCACAAATGGAGGGGGGAAGCTGTTGACCGGTGTGCTCTCATGGTTACCCACAGCTGGAAACACACCAACATTAGGACCAAGGTACTTCCGAATGAGCCTGGAGATCGTGATAAGTTCATGTAGCTGCTCTGCCCTAGTTTGTGACCACACATTGTGTGCAGGAATGTCTCCAGTCCAGTAGACCCAGTCCCAAGGACCTGCCTTGGCTATGTTCTTTAGCATGTTTTCTATGGTATGTAGTGGGAGATCACACTGGCTGTAGGTTCCCCAGTAACCTGCACCACGCCGCCGCCAGTTGGCTTTACCAGACTCATTCCTGCAGCACAGGGGCTCTTTGCAATCAGCCGAGCTGCCCACTGAGTACTCCGCATCCCAGTGGATGTCTGTCAGGAAGAGGACTCTGCTCTGAGGTGAGCCAGGTTTGGGTGGCATTGGGGGAACGACAGGTGGTTTGGGAATCTTGGGCAGTGTGATGTTCCAGGGAGCATAGACATCAAAATGGCCACAAGTTGGACCCAAAAGAAAAGCGCAAGCCTCTGTGGGCCAGAGAACAGATTGTTGGAGGGCACGGATGAAGTCGTCGCGGAAAAGTTCCGTTATCTCTCGGCAAACGTTTTGCTCTGCCAAGTGCAAACGGATACAGGCTTCACCAACAGCTCGAGCCACATGCTCCATGTTTGAGTCACTCTGAAAAAGTAACAAATCAAAGACAATGTTTATTAAGACATTCAGGGGTTTTTTAAGTGAGTGTGATTTTAACAGCACGTTTTAAAGAAAATATACTCTTGCTTCATCTCAACTAAACTCTGATATTTTGGCATTATGCTCTATCAACAAATTCCAGCATAATGATTTTGAGGATCTTGTGTCAACTTGTAAGGTGTCTTGCAGCGCCTGTACATGCTCTGATGCCCCAAAACTCATGTCATTAGCAATAATAATAATAATAATAATAATAATAATATTAATAATAGAAAAAACAGTAAACTCCCCCATAAACATTAGTGGTTTCACGTGGGTTTCTTAATCCGACTTCTCACTTTGAATTCCACAAAAACAGAACATTGTACTGCCATTTAAATGTCTTTTTTCATTACTGAATCATGAGATAAATGTTTGTGTCGATATTATAAAAATTGCACTTCCACAAGATTATCCCAGACCCCGGACATGCCAGATAGACAAGCAACAAGCCGACAAACAAAGGATCAGATTACTTTTAAATAATAAGAGCACTTAAACATTGCATTTGATTATTTGATTTTATTATTGTAAAAGAATTATGCAGTTATTGGCCAGGCGGCTGGACCAGAAAGTGGTCTGAAGGAATACCCTCATTACACCGCATGCTGACATTACCAATAGGCTTATTTGGGTGGTCATAAAGCGTCATTGATAAGACTTAATACGTGTATTTATGTATTTTGGGCTTAGTATATTTTCAGAAAAGTATTTGTGTCTCAATTATAGAGTTAAATAATAAGTATGAAAACGATATATATTAGAAATACTGCCGTTTTAACATAACCTCACTAATGTGAGAGTACAGTCTGAACACAAATGAAAGGTGTTTACTTACCAATAGGGCAATGTCCACCACGGTGAAGATGGCTTTGCATAATGGGCAGCTAATGTTGTGCCAGTTAAAGTGAACCTGAAATCTCTCCATAGGACTGACAAGTTTCAGGTCGGTCATGTCAACTCCATCATTAACAGGTAACGATGAACCAAGCGGGACAAGAAACAACACAACTGTAAATAAATACGCCGGTCCCATCTTTACATCCAACTAAACCGGTGACCTGGATTTTTTTTCATTAAATGGCCGATTCGTAGCGCATTGACTCTGATATATAAAGAAGCCTTATTGGAGAATTCAAAGATCTTAGAACTGCGTGTGAGTAATTTCCGTACTGACAATTAACACATAGACGCTCTTCTCACACAGGAAGCCCAGTAACCACCAGTTCACAAGTTCTGTTCTGCTACAGTAACAAAATAAAGGTGCAAAAACGGAAAGGGTTCGAACCCCCCTCCAAAACCTCCGACAGGACAAATTTCTGTAACGGACAGAAACGCCAATAACATCGTGCTGCCTGTGTCCACTTTAATCACCAGAGAGTCAGCTGTCTGATCACGTGACGTGTTGTCACAGCACAACAAGCGCCAGAACGCTAACCCTTGCCATGCCGGTTCAGGATTAGTCGAGTTAAAACATGTTCGTAACACAAAACTAGGTTATATAATAGTTATCCAAATTGGATTAAAGCAATCACTAAATCACTAAATTAATTCACAATAAGAGTTTGAAAGCATGTTATATAACGCAAGGAAAACCGAGAGTAAAGACTAGACAACACTTCACATGTTGTCCACTAGTGGCGCTAGGGTGCGTTCTCATTAGTTCCTCAAAAAGATAGATAGATATATAATCAGCATACGAATCATGTCATTCTACAAAGCAACGCAAACTTAAAAAAATAAATAAATAAGTCACGTCTAATAAAAAGCAAATAAAAGACTGTGAATGCGGTGTCCTCTATTAGACTCCCCTTTCAAAGCTGCCTCAAAATCTCGACAGTACCGTTCTCTATGCAATTCTAATTCCAACAGCAGCGCAACATCAGAGATTTCCACAAGCAACATCTTTTATAGTGCAATAAAAGTGCACAAATTCGTTTTGCTCAGGTTGCATGAACGATGCCCAGCCTGTATAACTATGGGGGTTTACCCTCAGTTTCAACTATTCGAACTAGGTTTGTATCGTGCCAAAACGAGGGATGTCGTCCATCCAGCAGAAAATAAATACTTCACTAAGACAGATCTGACCAGCTTTCAGTTCGTTGCAATTTCGTCTTTAAACCAGCAGATGGCAGTATTGCAGAATCTGATTTGATTATGTTTTGTATTTGAGATAAAGCCATGAGTACGAGTACATCGCTTCTAAAGATTAAGGATCAGGTTTTTCAGTGTTGACTGGCTTATAAAACCAATTGTACATACACAAGTTTGCAAAATTCCCTTAACGAAGTACTACTCCTTAAGTATCTGGTTTATTTAGTTTGGTGTTTGAATGCATGCTGAGCCTTCTTGATCAACATTAAACTTACCGTTCTTTCAGATGAACATAAATCATAAATATTGCCAATGAACAAAAGAAGTAACTCTGGATTGGTACAAACAGCGGTTGTATTTCCAAACCCCATAAATAATAAATGGTATCTTCATAAAACTCTGGGGAACATAACATCTCTGGCTTAAAACAGTACCACTGAGCAATTGTTTTTCTACATATAAAGCATTTGAAAGAAAATAGGCAAAAACACAGCAGTGGTAATAGCAAAAATTAAATGTGCACATTACATACATTAACATCTGCCAATCCCTGAGGAAAAACTCAATAAGTTGACACCCCTACCGCAGGCTAAAACTGTTCTTCAATATAAACATGTAATACTAATGTGATAACAGTTGTCAATTTAACAACTAAAATATCAATGCATCTAGTTAAATTAATGCAACAGATTAAAATACAATGAATCCGCAATTGTAAGAAAATGTTTGTGAACTGTGTACTGTTTCAAGCACAAATCAAACCATATAAACCGCATAAACAAGTAACAATCCAACATACAAACACTTCCAAGTTCTCAGTCCATGTTTCTGCTTTGTAAATCAGTGGTGTGTATAACAAGTTTGCCAAACATCTTGAAATTTCACAATATGGGACACTGGAACAATGTGACATATATGCACGAGGCGAGTTCATATACAGATCAGCTTTGTGAATGGAAAGCCACATCCTTTATCCCCACCACTTTGCACAGATACCTTCAGTCAGCCAGCAGAGGTCATAATTCTATCAGATTTGAGGACCCCTGACACAGTACACAAGCCTGCAAGAACAACAGCCTATCATTGTTCCTGTAGATTCAAAATGACATGTCTGAAATGTCAGCTCTGGTGTGCTAGCATGTTTAACACTACATGTCCCATTACTTTAAGGGAAAACGTTTTATGTAAATTGTATTAGCATATTTTGCAACTGAATTCAACATTCTTGAAGCAAAGCTGGGGAACTAAAAAAAGAAACACTATTACATATGTGTGCACAACACTGAGCTGAGACATCACAAAGCAAGCTCTGATCAATCCTTATTTGTCTGGCCACCTAGACTGACAGTACTCGGGTCGTATTATTGCATTGCAAAGCACATTTATGAGCTCTTTCACAGTGGAGTTCATGGGGCACTTCTCTTCTGCAGCTCTTCGACCAGGACTGGTGGTAAAAACACAGAAAAGAAATAGAGCAGTCAAAATCAAATCAAGCTCTGTGGTCCTATATCATCAATTGTTTTTCTACATGTTACCTTTAAAGTAAAATATTGTTATAACATGCATGTATCATTTAGATATATGAAGATGTATGTTTAAAATTAATACAAAACACCTATAGTAACAAATGGTAAACTAGCAGCTGGATCCATTCTATGCACAGGTGTGGGGCCAGCCCGAGGGGTGTAGACGTCCTTCCATATGTTGAACTACGGGCGTCTTTGGGACGCACTGGATGTACAATTGTACAAATTATTCTGACAGTCGCAATTACAGTGAAAATCAGAAAATTGATAGCAATGACGGCTGGCCACTATATCTCAAGACTACATTTTATCTGGTATTTCTATAGTTTGAGAATAAGCATATTTTTGATACACACACATTTTATATATGTACATGTATTATATTTGCAAATGTGAAAGAATTTGAAGACCAGATCTGAGTTTACAGACCTCCGATAATTTCCTCCTTGACATTCTGCAGCTCCTTGCGCATCTCCTCCAGAATTTCCTGCGACCACACACAAGGAGTATCGGTCATTCATCTCTGCTGAGAACAGAACTCCAAGCAGCATATTTTCTTTTCCATTATTAATGTGGTTAGTAGCAGTGGAGAAACTCTCTGACCTGCTTTAATTTCTCCATGTCAAAGCTCTCTTTGGTGGCCGATGAGTCGCTCACATTGCTCCCCGGTCTTTGTCTGAGAGCGGAATTAATATGGGAGATGTTATTAACATGGGAAAGGGTAGTCAGTCATGTTATTTACGTTTATGTGTTTTCCTCATGTTATAACTTGGGGTGCTGAGAAATTTATAGTATGAGAAGCAGCTTTCCAGAGAGAGTCTAAAATGATTATAATTTAAAAGCTTAACATGATTTAAAGTACTGGAAGAATACACACATGAACACTAAACCTCTCTCAATTAATAATGATCATAAATAATTTCAACATTTTTAAATTGTATGGTTGTTTTAATACCATTTTTTACATTTAGCATTGATTGTACTGTTTGTAACTTTTACTATATCATATCATATAATGGCAAACTGGATTTAATTAGTCAAGTGACCTTTGAGTGCCAGGGTAAGTTTGCAGCTCGTGTGAATGCTTCCTGATGGTGCTCATTTAGGTGTGTGTGGTTCAAGTATTGGCAAAAAAAGTAGGACAACCTGGTCAGTGTGTTCGAAGCTGGTGCTGAAATCTTCTCTTGAATCTTTGGACCAGAATTTGATCTGCATAGAATTACAGCACTCGTAAATATTACTCATGAAAATATCACAGCATCTCGTAATGTCTGCTTTTTAAACATACAACGGTGACTAATATCCTCTTTTGTCCTGTTCAACTCCGGTAAGAAACAAGATAAAACAAGATGAGTGATTTACCGTGGAAGGGTGCTACACTTCTCCCATGGCTTTTTGGTTGTTTCTGGTGTTTTATCTGAAAGTGACACAAAAAATTAAATACAGAACACACTTAAAGTGGTGGTGAGACAGTCTGGAAGCATGGGTATTATTAGTCTGACCTCCTG
Source organism: Microcambeva barbata (assembly GCA_034509105.1). Classification (NCBI taxonomy): domain Eukaryota; kingdom Metazoa; phylum Chordata; class Actinopteri; order Siluriformes; family Trichomycteridae; genus Microcambeva; species Microcambeva barbata. Next base: position 13,909,146 of record JAYDZF010000016.1, on the reverse strand, counting down.
ATTTATCTGAAGACGCTGAGTCATCCTGTAAGCAAAAACAGAACAGCTTTTTACGTTTCCTACATCACTACACATGAAGTACATACTTAAAATATTGTGCATATCTTATTTACATTGCTGTCCTCTTTTTTCACCACTGGGCTATCAGTGACTTTGCGTCTATAAAAAAACACACAGAGACATCAATTTAATTGTATGTGCTTCAAAAACCATTTCTTAGCAAGCTATTTTGAGGACTTGGGGTGTGTCATTTTATTTAATAATTAAAGAAATCCATGCTGAAAAAATGCTGAGAGGCATTTTTGCATCATGCAGCTTTAAATTTGAAAATGCTTTAAAATTAAATGTATAGTTATACTGCATTCAGCTGAACCTAGTTTTCTAGCTTTTTCTAAATCAATAAAAACTGCATTGAATGCACGCCAACAGACATTGTCAATGTTGTATTTTAAAAGCTTTTGTGCTGGTACTGGTACCAGTCTGGTACTCTTGTACTGGTAGACAAGAATATGGTTTGAATGTTGAAATATGGATGAATATATGATGGGTAATTAAAAAAATCCTTGCTGTTTCAACATACACACTTGAGTTTACAACAGCAGATAGTTGTGTAGTTAATCTGGACACCATCATTTATTTCCCATCTTTCTCTTGTTCTGAACTTTTTACGTTGTATCTTGTAATCCATAGTTGGACCAGATTACTACAATCTCATTTAATATTTTTTGGCGTTTTGTTTTGATATGTTTTGTGTTGCCTGGGTCTCAGTAAAAATCAGGGGTGAAATGTTGGTAGCTTGAATCAAAGCGGTGAAATAAACTGCAGGTCTTGTACTTTGTTTTTTATTCATGTCATTATTAAAAACGACCCTATTGTGCATTAACCTAAAATATGTACAGTTCCACAGGAGCATGAAAGACATTAAAAGCTTTCCCATACGTCCTCATTGAAAAAAAAACTCTTGAAACTCATTGCCACTCCCAGAACCAACGTTGAGTTTCTTGGTACCTTAAAAATGAGGTTTAATTTATAAACCAAAAAAGGAAGTGATTTTAGGAAGTTAATAGTGCTCGCTCATGTTCTCTGCCAGTGAAAACACCAACTATTTATATTAAGTAAATACAAACTAAACACTTATAAAGTGTAATAAAGAGAAGTCTTTTATTTTATAAGGAAAATGCTAATGATTATGCTAATACATTTGCACTAAATGTCATATTCGCCAAAAAAAGGTCATTTCCATTGCTGAGTTAAATTAAATAGAAACAGATGTATTTATTTAGTAAACCAAGTATTCATTTGGACATATAAGGTAATGTCCTTGTTTTACACTAACCTTCTTGCAAGAAGTGCACTCATCTCACCCATCAAACCCCCTCCTCCCCCACCTCCTCCTCCCGAGCTCTGGCTACTCTCTTTTGGTGCAGGGGCAGCAGATCCGCTCTCATCCTATAAGATCCAGGACAGAAGCATCCATTAGCTGATTTACAACATATTGAATCGCAATCTTTTTAATCCCACGTTAACAAAACTCTACCGCTCTTCAATCCAGTGTGCTTACCAACGTTACCGCATATTCGTTCCCATTTCTCCCATTAAAACACACTCACAACCATTAGCCCATGGCTATTTCCTTCCAGCTTATAGGACATCGATATGTCTAATGACTTTGTGGTATTTTTCCCTTCACCTTGGACACTTTGCGAAGTTTCGCCCCGGCGAGAGCTGAAGCCAGTCCCCCGCCTCCACCACCTCCTCCCCCTCCGGCACCGTCTCCTCCTCCTGAGGGAGGTGGCGGTGGAGCAGGTGGAGCCCCATCTGAGGGAGGTGGTGGGGGTGCAGGCGGAGGCCCGGGAGGTGGCGGAGGGCCGGGTGGAGCTGGAACTCCAGGTGGCGGAGGAGCCGAGGCTGGAGCTGGAGGAGGAGCCGGAGGTGCGGCCGGTGCGGCAGCCGCCTGTCTCTGGCGTTCAAGCTCCTGTCTCTCTCTTTCTTGCTGCTCCTGGAGTCTGTTCAGAAGATACAAGGGTGCTTATGTGAGACATTTGCATTATTCAGTGAAACATGTAGCTTAGTTTTAAACTAGTGCAGATCACTTAATCAGTATTTATTATTTTTAGCATAATTTAGCATGGCCCTTCCACTGCTGGGGACCCCAATGTTGTTCGATGAGGATGTACGCCCCAATTGCTTTCAGGCGACCTGGGCAACCAACGCCTTTGGACAGTTTAGATGCCTTTAGTTTATAATTTGTGTATGTGTCTGTCTGTATGTTTTACCAAAATGAGCAGTGTAGTTTTATTCTAGTTTGGTCAAACATACACAGAAATAATAAACTAATAAAATGATCATTTTAAAGTGGTCTCTTATTTAATTCCATAAATATTTCTATGTTCTTCATTTGATGTATTAAATGTAAAATGTAAAATGTGCATGCATACCATTTGTGTATGGGGTCTAATAAAATATTGTGTGTTTAGTAGAATGTCTAAAAGCGTACAACTCATGCCAGTTACTTCTGAGCTGGACAAGCTTCGCCCTGGTCAGGCACATTATCCTTGATCTAGCATGTTTATGATTTACTACAGCATGATGGCAAACATTAAAACCACAAAACATAAAAGAAACTAGTTTGATTTTCTTTACATTACATTAACTGTCTACACTACTGAGCCAAAACTGAAACGAACATGGCGGGTGTGTGTAGAGTGAAGAGCTGAGCTGAATGGGTGATGGTGAAGTGGAACACATTGTAATAACAAGCCGGGATGAGTCACTGTGTTTAGTGATCGGAGTGCTGAGTCGAGGTCACTGTGTGCTGATGACTGAGTACCTCTGCTGCTCTTCATAGCTCGGGCCGTTCTGCACAGGACGTGGAGGAGCTGTCGAACCTAAATATCAAATCGAATATAATCCTTTAAGAGACTTAAATTCTTTTTATTATACAAAATAACTGACTGAAAATTATTGAAACTCCTAGTAGCACCACATCTAATCAACTTAAAATTGTGCACATAATACACACGGATTGCATTATTATGACCATTCACAGCTAGACAGGCTTAGAGTGACTCAATTAGATTCTGGAAGGTTGTGAGGGGTATCCACAGAGGGGTCTACTGGGTTAAAGTCTGTGGAATTACAGGGCCAGGAAGTACTCTTCCAACCAATGTGGGACATTTCTAGCCATGTGTCTTGTCTAGCGGGATGATTCCATCCACGCCAGGGTAGATGATCAGCATGTAATTCATACCCACTTCACTTGAGAGTGCCTTTCATAGTCACCCACCAAGTCAGCCATAGGAAGTAGGAAGTGATCATACTAGTGTGACTCGACAGTCTATAACCGATTCACTGAGGACCAGGAAACGAGTGTGATCATGTCAGTTGTCTCACCGTTGATCGTCTCTAGTGCCTGCATCATTGTGGATGCGAACTGCTGTGCTTCATCCTTACTGGAGAAGTTCAGGCCCCACACATGCCGAGCATCGCGCCACTGGTGGAAGTTCGGAGTGGCCTGGTTGTATTTTATTCCTCTCACGAGGGGGCAGTTAATGACAACCTGGAGAAAGAGACAGAAAAGAGTGTACAGTGTACATTATTTATTGCACACATCCAGTTCTGAAACAAATGACGTTTGGCTGACCTTTGCACAGTTTTACAGGAAATCAATAAGTGAGTAAGATATAAAACAACATGCTCTTATCAGTATCAACTGTTTTTCAAAGTGAAAGGCTCAGAACAACAAAGTAGAGTGTCTGAAATAAGCAGTTGTAGCCTAGCGGTTAGGATACTTGATTAGTAGGCATGTGACGATACACTCTACCCACGATGCAATATGATTCACAAAACCATTTTCCACCATTATTTTAAAACAAAAAGAAATAAATTGACAAAGTATCAGATGACAAGGTCTTCTTTTATTTATTTATTTCTCTTTTAAAAAATTCTCTTTTAAATTTTTTTATTTCTGAGATCGGTACAAACTTTTAAAATTAAGTCTAATACACAGCAACAGCACCCTCTGCTGTTTAAAGTGAATATTGATTCATTACACATGAATACCGATTGAATTGTGAATCAAATGAATCGGTTCCTGAATTGATTCATGCTGCATCGTTACATCCCGATGCAATCCAAAGTGGTTCGAGCACAGCCATTGCCAGGCTGCCAAATTAGGCCCTTGACATAGGCCTTCAAGTCTCACTTGCTTATATAATATACTGTTATTTTACTGTAAGTCGCTTTGAATAAAACACATTTGGATTTTATTTGCGAGAAGAATAAGATTTACTTAGATACTAGGTCTTATCAGTTAAACATTTCAGTGCTTGTGGTGCGTGTGAAAGGAAAAGATTTTGTAAATCTGTTATTGGTTTCAGTCAGCGAAGCGCTGAATTCGATTATGGCACTTCAAAAACAGGAAGTAAGGTTCAGACAGCGATATGTGAGACAAAAGACTAAACCGCTAAGTACATGCGCGTTCCCATAAATACACATTCACAGAGAGAGACTCACAGTTGCTTTCATGCACATATTTTCTATAGTTACCTAGTAGCTATTTCTAATCAGTAGGTACTTTGTTCTTAGGCTTATCGTACATGCTCAGTGATGCGGCTACTGAAAAGAGGAGGTGAAACTTTCTCATAGTCGTAAAAAGCTAAAAAAAAAGTATATATATATATAACAGAACCTAAATAGCCTAAATAATTTGACTCTCATTAACAGCAACATGAACCCTTAACTGATTATAACAGTATTATAATAATTAAGGGGGAATATTGATTACCTGCTGGTCAGCCTGCAGTTTTCGTCCCACCACTCTGTAGGCATGATTACTGGTATTTTGGTAGATGTGCACCCGGCTGACGGCCAGTTCCCCAGGACCTGCAGGGACCCAGCGTTTTCCGGTGTCATCATACACCATGACAGTGGCACGTGCCTGGCACACGCTCGTCTCACTGAAACAGAAAAGACAACAGGAATGACAAATGCCGTGATGAAGATATAGTTGGTGTAAATTACGTCAACTGTCATTGTTTTATCACTGGTGTGTGTATTTTATTTTCCATTTTTTTATAATTCATCTCAATTCATCATGTGAAGACCACCATCATTTATTAAACCGAATGGAAGCACGTCAAAATACAGTAATGCAGAAAGCAACGTTCAAACAACCAAACCTCCTACAAACAGAGAAGTGTGAGGAGTTGAGAAAGGATGTGGGAGTACCTTTCCCTCTTCCTCTGCAATTGTTTCAACTACAGAATTGCATATACTAACTTCCGGTGACATGGCAGCCTGAAGCTCAAGAGAAAACAATGGCCTGATATGGATTCATTTTAAAAGCTGGGTAACCTGGTTCGACTAAAACCCGGATGAAGCGGTGGATGAAAGCGAATTAGACATGATTTTAAACTAAGCTGAAAGCTGTTAACTTAATTATAGAAAATCTGTCTGCTGTTAGGTAGGGGTTAATAAAGAAGTAGCCAGTCCACCAGTTTCCCCTTTTTCTTCAAATTGAGCAAAGGTCATCAACTCCTGAAAACCCTGAGTATTTAGTCCGGTCATTTTCCACCCTATTCGGTGAGCTTCAGGCCTTAGCCAATCATGGCAGCTAGATGGTGCCCAGCTGAAGCTACACAAACAATACAAGTGCAATCTGGTCCCACTGTGGTTTACAAGATGTAAGGTAAAGCATCTACAAATTGAGTTTCAGTATAAGTTCCTTTTTGTTAACATGTGTTTATTAAGTTATTAATTATTGTTTGGCTTGTAACCAATCCAAGCTTTGAAAGAGTTTGAAAATAACACATCTATTACTTCTCCAGGAAGTCATAAAATAATGCAGGCAAACAATTGGAAACCTCAGAGTGTTTTTGTCTCACAAATGTCTAGTTTTATTATTTTAATGAATAAATAAACTGTAGCAAAACAGCTTCCCCAGGGGATGAAAGTTGCGAGAAACTTATGGCAACAATGTTTTGTTCAGGTAAAGCCTAATCTGAATAACTACAAGCACTGTCCCAATTTTGTGTCACACAGCATGTAAAGAAAGTGTAAAAAGTCATACTGGGCCAAAAACATTTGCTACACAGAAGTTCACTGCATGTTGAATAAATAGTCTGCAGTCATCACACTAGCTAAGCAGTGTGCCTTACTAGCAGTGCTGAAAGAGGATGTGAAAATATAACAAATAGGAAGTTTTTTTCATTTTCAGAAAAAGAGGTGAGAGCTTTGAATGATAAATTAATCCAGGGTGATGTTAGCAGATACACTAAAGCTGTCCGGTTCCTTTGGTGCATAATACTTCTTCTCTTGCAAACAGATAAAAAGGCAGCATAAATGAAACTAAATATTTCAGTGTTCTTTACTAATAACTGGATTAATCCTGCAGGCAGGGAGTAGGAAGCTGCAATTTCCATAAGACACTGATTAACAATCAAACACAACTACAAATACAAATAACATTATAAACACTTTCCTAATAGTGTTGGTTCCCCTTTTTGCTGCCAACTGTGTATTCTATCAGAACCAGCATTAACTTCTTCAGCCGTTGGAGCTACAGTAGCTCATCAGTTAGATTGGACCACATAGACCAGCCTCTCTCCACGTGCATCAAAGAGCCATGGTCGAATTCGTACGCTAGAACATTTTTCCTAGTGAATAAAATGTTCACTTGCAGAGTAAAATAACCACCCCCTAACAAGTTTCATGATAAATAGATAATCAGTATTGTTCACTTCACATGTCAGTGGTCACTCACTGTTGATGTTTATTTGCAGGTAAGACAAACACTTTGCAATTAATGAAGTAAATAAATGAATGGATTCAAATCAGGTGGACTGTAATTTACCAACATGCCAAGTGCACATTTATGTTGGATGTGCCC
>JAYDZF010000016.1:13783385-13797642 GCA_034509105.1 Microcambeva barbata | reverse complement strand
GGTAAAATTAAAAAGTGAAAATAATCTAAAATGTCTTCTTATGTTATCTAACATTGACACGACACCCTTTAAGATCTATTATAGGTCTACTTAAAAAAAAGTCCATATAGAAATGTGAAAACCGCATGATTGACATGTGTACAATCCACACCCTGATCTCTCCATCATTTTACATGCAGCTGCCCTGGGCCACCAAGATCCTTACACACTACTTAATACGGGCTTTCCCCACCCTGTAGCCTAGATGCAAATTGTGCCAATTGCTGCCTTTAAGCCCAAACAAAATAATAGTAATTTGATCTCTAAATACTTTGTTGTTTTTAGTCTAAACCACTTTAACACACATTGAGTAAAGATTATGACTAAGTCTTGGTAGCTTTCAATGAGCTTTGCTATTTGTATTGGAATTTTAAAAACCTTCTCTTTTAGAGAAATTATTTGTCAGGGTTTCTGGTGTGTCATTGTTTTTCACTGATCACATTGTAGTTCTAAATTCAGCCTTTTGTAGAAATTAATTTGTTGGAAAGTGTGAATAAAAAAGCAAGGGTGTTCATATATAACCCTAGTGTGGTCTAGCCATGATGCTGATCGGTTTGTCTATCAATACAAAGCTGGTTGAATACCTGCCAACAAGGAATTCTAGACTTGCTGGTCATTCTGCTTGAATTATGTTAATTCCGGACAAAATTAGTGAAGGTGAGCTATGAATTACCTTTGGCTGATTGCAGAGATATCTGCAAAGCTCCCCGATATATTGAAATATTGTAACCTCATACTTTCTGCAATCCTTCCAGAACTGGGAGGCTGAGAATTTCTTCTTTAAAACACATGTTGCTCCTAAGGAATGAAAAAAGCACACAAAAGAGACAAAGTGAGACATGCACAAGTCATATTACCGAATAATTTTGAGTCCATATAACACTACGTTTAACAGCTTAGATGTTTATAAGGGTGCAGATTGGCTAAAACCCACAGTATTATAATGTGAGTTTATGATTTAACCTCATCAAAATTCAATATTTCAATATTTTTTTTGTTCTATATCCCTGGTATGTACCAGCTATTCTTAAACACAGACTAAACACACGCTGACCTCATTTTTAGAGATATGCAATATATATGCTGATTATAAGGGACACTGGATATCAGTTAACAGAAACTAAACAAAGTCAAGGCTAAGACAAAACAACAGTGGAAATGTTTCAAGCTTCAGTATTTAAGCTTGATAAACATTCTATACATGAACATGAATGTGCAACTGGTTTGGGCTTTCCAAGAGAATGTCATTATATTCTGCAGCAATTTAATTTCTTTTCACTGAAGCACAGGGACCCAGCTCAGACAGCCGATCACAGTAGAATTGCTCAGACATAGAATTGTTGGTCAACCAGGCACTCAAATAGGATTGCTGCTGCTCCAGATTCCTAGAGTGACTGGAAACAATAACACGTGAAGTGTGTTTTGTAATGCGAGCAATGTTTTTATTGCCCTTGTGGCAATCTCTTATTTATTATTTAGGCTAGTTCCATTTATCAATGAGCCACCAGTTATCACTGAGCAAAATTATTCTTGTAATCATCTGAGCTTTCATAGTGCAGCCCAAAACGCGACTGGACTTCCATTTTCAATAATGTAGTTCTCAGGGTAAAAAGATTAAATACAGTGCCGTCACTCAAATCATTTCTTTCTTGTTTCTATATAAACCATCTCATAAAGAGGTAAAGTTGGTGTAAGGCAGGAACAGGGCACCAATTCATTCACAGGGTGCAACACACTCAACCATTCACTCATTCGCTTGAACTCGAAGGCAATTGACTTTGTATGCCATTAAACCAGTCCTGAATGGTTTGAAGTGTTGTAGGTATCCAGTTTTACAAGCTCTGCAGAAAGTGGTTATTCATTTCCCTATCTACACTCCAGAACTTCATATCTGATCATTGTGGAGCTTGTGAAAGGTCTCTGACTATATATTGGTGTACATCAAGACCTTGCATTATGAACACTGTGTTCTTGTTTTGAATCAGAAGGACTTTACCAGCAGATTTTATCTCAAGTCAACATCTAACCATGTCCACAGTAGGAATTCACTATCAGGAGCACCAAAGCTTCTTGGTAAAAGGGAATTCCAGTTTAAGGTCTCTGAAAGAGACTTTATCATTAAGAATTATCTACAACACGCTGTTTGTAATACTGCAAATGCCCAGAAGAATCGGGTTTTTATTGACTGGTCCAACACAGATTAAATCTGGCACGGAGGGTTACTCCAGGTTGTGTTGTCCACAGAGATGTAAAAAAAGACTTCAAAACGTCCGGTTTAACGCAACCGCGTGTTCATTTGAGAAGGCTGGATAAATAAATAGAACAACAAGCATGTTCTGTGTACATTGATAAAAAAGCAAGCATTTAATTTGGCAGGTCATTTCTCTTTTAGTGTACGTTCATAAGGTTTGTGATGGAATACCATACAATAACCTGATTGCTTTGTTTACTTTGGACCTAAACGATGCTGTTTTTAAGGTAATAAACCCAAATTGTATAGCCAAAATGGCCTGACCATAGAGCTGGATGCATGTTCAAGACTAGTAGCAGTTAATGACTGATATCTTTAGCCATTATACCATTATATTAACATATCATTAAAGGATTCCATGATTTTTTCCTACTATTGTATATGCCACAACTCATAGTATTATTTGTAATATATTCCACTACTACACATTATAAATGATTGACTAGCTGCTAACTGTACTGTATTTTTACAGTCTGTAATAGATGACCAATTTAAAGTGATAGTAAGCGGTGTATTACCCAGTTCTATTGTGCCACCAATGCCAATGAGAGAGGCTGCACTGTGGTATAGAGGCAAGGGTGTGTAGATCACATCTTGTGCTGTACCACCATATGCCCAAAATCCAGCAGATGCCTTCAGAGACTGCAGATGAGTGATCACAGCAGCTTTTGGCAACCCTGTGACAACACAAGAGAACACAATTAGTTGGAACATCTACTGCAAAGGAATTTTGAACTAGTGTGACAGTAATCATGTGATTCCTGGGTGAGTGTGGAGTGAATTGATAACAAAGCCAAATGGGAAGCAAATGTTTATCCTTACAAAATTATTCTTTGTGGTGATTTCAGTTCTTCATCTGTTTTACCTACTGGGTTTATCCTAGTATTACAATATCCAGTAACAAGAATGCATGGAATTCCACAGGGCTGTGTTTTCAGTTTTAAAAAGTTTACAGCCACAAGTTATCACAAATCTTAGAATCCCTCCCTGGAAAAGCTTGTTCATGGCTAAAAATACCACTAAAATAATACTAAAAGGAAGTAGGAGTTCAGGGTATATTCAGTAGTAAGATCAGAAGCTTTATAATAATATCAATTGTTATAATGTATTTTTATTTGATTATGTAATGTATTAATGTAAATCGCCATTACTAGGTTTTCCACTGAGCTTAATCAAACTTAGCATAGAACTCAACTGGGATTTACTGTTTCTGGTATTTCTCTACAGCTCTGGTTCTTGGTCAGGGACGTTCATTGAGTTTAAATTTGTATAATTTTCCTATCACGTTGAAATTTCTTTATTTAAAAGGAATGATAAGAGGCCAAGGCCAGGCTTAGTCTGCAAACAAATTGTTAGGATAATCTGAAGTATGGACCGGTCCTGGTACTGTTTGTTCCACTTTCCAAAGGTCAATGATCTTGCTTTGTCATTTAGAATGGCAAGTACCACGCTTTACACAAAAGCACTAATACACTCACCCTACATTGTAATATAGTTGTCCTAGCTTGTTAATACACACTCAACATATAAGTATAGGGACACCCACGCAAGCTTTTATGACCTCCCAGTCAGAAGTCAGACCCTAAATGTTGGACTACGACACCAACTCACTTTTCTTTGTGCACTGGGACATGGTCATGCAGCAACAGAAAAGGACCTTCCCTAAACTGTTCTTACAGAGCTGGAAACAAACAATTTTTCTAAATGTATTTGTACAAATAAGTTTCACCAGAACTGGGTCTAAGCATAACCCACAGCATTTAAGGTACTGGATCTGTCATATATCTCCAAGTTGTCAATGTTGGGCTCCTGAACAAGGACCTTAACTCTCAATTGCTTCAACTGTACTCAATTTTTTTAAACAAAGACATATTTTAAAAAACATAATATTTCTGTTAATTAAATTTAGAACATAATTAAGTATCTTCTTGTCTTTTGACTTACCTGTGGTCCCTGAAGTGAAGATATAAAGTATGGCAGACTTAAGTGAGGTTGCAGATCTGAGCTCAGCCGGTAATGGATCACATGAGGCCTCCTCCAACTTGTCTACCAGGCAGTGCACCCCGGGATGAGAGACCTCTTTCATTGCCCATACCGAGATTCTGTCCTCCTGCAGATTAGGCAGGATGTCCTCCAATGTATCCAACAAGTCTTAACAAAAATAAAAACATTCACTCAATTATTTTGTTTGTTAATATGTCTGGATGAACTTACATTTTGGGGTGTCAATCAAATTTGCCCAAAACATTCAGGAAAACATCTGTAATAACCAAACATGTGACATGTAAGGAAGTTTTCAGGGGGGAAACAGATTATTTTGCCATGTTTGCAGTGTGTGGTCAGTCCTTGTTAATACCTGTAACAAAACTAAAATCGTTCAGACCCGGGGGTACTTGTACCCTTAGAGGTAACAACACATCACACTTGAATGCTCACATGCACACATGATGTTTAGCATTTAGTAGACCCAGTACTAGGTCAAGCCAAGTGGTTAAGGTCCTGGACTAGCAATCAAGAGGTCACTGGTCACTTCAAGCCCAGTCACTGCCAGGTTGTTCAACACTTGGGCATGGCCCTTTACATGCAAACAGACCATATACTGCAACAGTAATCTACTAAATATAAAAGTAAAATGTTGATTTGACTTAATTTTATACATGTGTATATACAAATGTGTATACTTTAGTTTTCAATATTTCACTTAAAACGTTTATTCACTTAGCAATGTGTACCTTTTGCGAGTAGTAAAACATTTGATTGTACTGTATTCATTTCACTGTATTTCATTAGTGTAAAGTTTTTTATTCTGTTGACTGGCGCCAAAACACTATGAACGGGCGCTCGAGTGGATGACGTCAATCGCGCGCGCCATATGATTGGTCAACGGTTCTACATGACGTCCAGTCACCGGGTCGTAAACAGTAACGTTTTTTCAAGGCTGCAGTGCATAGCGTGCATAGAAAACATTAATAGTGAATACATTTACGATTAGTTAAGGACTACAATGTATAATAAACAAAACAGCTATCGAACTATTTTTATTTTGTATATTTAAGTCCGTTTTAGACACGACTCGACTACAAGTGACAGTGCAGTTGTAAATAAATATTACCTGATGCTAGATAATGAGTTATGCTGTCTTTACATGTTAGATCACTGACTGAATGCAAATTGAAAGGCCTAGGTTTTCCATACAGGACTTAAGTTATGCAACTAGGGTTGCCAAGTGCAACGTTTTACCACATTTTCAATATTAACAGCTTTTCTCTATGCAATTTGATTTGACCCAACCAGACCATAGATTGTATTCATTAATCAAAGCTTAGTTAAAAGGAAAACAGGATCAGTGTAGAACTGTCGCCTCACAGCAAGAAGGTCCTGGGTTTCCTGGGATACCAGATACTTTCTCTGATCCAATAGTTCAGCATTGTAAACATTACCTGCCCCGACCACCATCAGTTTTGCCCCGCACGAGTTGAAACAGTGCAGAAGAGATCTGGGTTTGATGTTGGTGTTGAGGAAAGCTACGGCGCATCCAAGTTTGTTCAGGCCGAACCAGACGCAGATGAAGTCGGGTTCGTTGTGCATAAGCAGCGCCACAGTGTCTCCTTTTTTCACGGCTGTGTACTGCTGCAGAGCTCGGGCTACCCGATTACTGCGCTCATCGATGTCCCGGTACGAGTACGATTTCCCCTCAAAGATCAGAAAAGTCTGGTCCGGGATCTTCTGCGCCTGTTGCACGAACCGATCCAGCACCGTGGTGATTTTAGAGGTATTTTTGTAGAGTTCAAGGCGAATTCCGAATCTGATTACTTTAATCAGGTAGAAGACGTCTTTCCAGAAGTAAGGGAAGAACAGGCGCTGGGCGATGTGCGCCGAGAAGATGCCTGTCAGAAGAGCGGTCGCCCATGACACTGGAAAAATCATGACTGACCAAATAGTAAACAATCCCTGAATAAAGTTCGCAATAAAAAGAAGGAAAGATGCGAAACGACAATAATTTAACAGAAGATCATCTCATCCACGGGTCAATTTCAATGTTACTCATTCTGCCTCTGTTTCAAACTTATGAAACGCGACGGTGTGTCACGTGATCTTTGTTGTACAACCGGGCGCGTAGAGTTGGGCGGGTCCAGCCCTGAGGCGCGTCCTTACATTTACTGTTATCAATGGTGTCTGTCAGTGAAGATGTCTATCAAGGGTAGAGCCAAAATTAAATGAAATTACTACATTTACAAAGTGAAGTACTATTTACTTATTATTATATTTCAAAAGTAACATACGGGAACATTCATTTCCATTGAAAAATTTAACATAACTTAGCTTGACAACTTAAAAGCGTGAAAAATACATTGGTTGTAAATGCTGAATTTGTGTCAGAATTTTATACAATTATTTGTACATTAAATCATGAAATGTAGTCAACTCGCAGCTCAACAACATTTCACAGAGAGCTGCTTTGAATGTGTCGAAAAGGTCTTCGTTCCGACCAGCCCAGGAGGTCACATGATCATCTGTCTAACTGAAACCAATTAATTCAGGGGTGTCAAACCCATCCTCGCGGCCGGCTGCTGGATTCTAGTCGAGTCAGATCATAGCACACCTGATTTTACTAGTTTAATTAGCTGGTCTCATTTAGACTGCTGATCATGTGATCCTGTGATCATACGGCCCTTTATGGATGCAGTTTGAGACCCCTGGTCCAAGCAGTGCAGTATTCGAGCAAAAATGAAAAGCAATCACAGTTCAATCACAATCCCTTCTGCATGTTAGAATGAGAAAAACTAATGACCTGTGATTTGCATTTCACATTTTTTATTTGGCACCTATTCATCTCATCACAGATTTCGTCATTCATGTAGCATCAACAACAGGACACCGACACCACAACAGCATCAACAAGTGTCCACTCAGCGTTTTGTTAGTTTTGCTTATTTTGGTTCAGAAGGACTTTGGCGACCTCTGGCGGCCGTAACGGCCTCTATCCCAGCCATTCATTATTAGCATAGCCAATAAATCCCATCCTCTGTCAATTAGGCTCATCTGTCCTCAATTTGCTTCTCATTCAACCAACAGTTAAAAGCCTGTTTTTTCTCTGAAATTCTTTTTTTTTTTTGACCACCCAGCCTTTTAGTATCCTTCACCCCCCAGTTCCTCATGCACTGAAGCTGTTCACCTTTCTGGTTCTCCAGATCTTCAACGCTTTCTTACTTCCAGCCTCCTGGTTTGCTGTCCTTCCACGTTCCCGCTAATAAAGTTTATTCTCATACCTCTGAATCTAGTGTGTGGCGTTGTTGGGGTTCCAAAAAAACCTTTTACTGGCTACCTAACAGTCTAACACGTTTGAGTTTTTTCAAGGCGTTAGTCATCTGATCCTATTCTTTTTCAGCAATTTCAGCTTGAAGGACCAAAGTTGTCAAAGATGCGTGAACAATGCATGTCTTTTGGTTTCCAACTTTCAGTTTATGAAAACCTTTCAGCCAATTGTTCGACGTGTGCTGACATATCAATAGTGTAGTTTTTTTTAAAGAGAATGATTTCGTTGATAAAAGTCTGAACAATCTAGCCTCAGCAGTTCCACAGCTGCATATATGTCAAAATATGTCAGTTTAAAAGTACGAGCAAATACCATGGTGGAAGCCAGAATTCGTTTCCATTGACCAAAGCAATTACGGAGTTGGGAAAATATTATTGCACTACATCTGGTGCTGGTGCTGCAACTGTCGAAGCAGAAGAACCACATGGAAATTATGAAGACTAATAACGTGCATGCGCTAATAATACAACTAAAAGAACTGATGATATTAAAGTAAATAACTATGGTATTACTAACGTATGAACTTTGGCAATCACTGTATATAGCAGCTGATGCTTTTTATTGAAAACACTATTTTATTTTTTTTGGCTATTATGGCTACAAAGTACCGTAACGGAAACATTAGGCGTTTAAATGTCTGTGTAAAAAGGTCTGTGATGGATTAACATCCTTTCCACCATGTTGTTCTGCATAGTGCTCAGCGTTTCTGCTATAAGCTCTAACTTTACACAACCAATGTTCCAAACCGTTTACTAATAAATCCAATTTATGTGTTGTTAAAATATGAATCAAAAGATGAGTAGTCTGGGTACCACTCGGTAATATGGTCATGGGGGGTGGCTACTTTTGATATCCAGTTTCTTGCAAAGGTAGTGAGTGGAATGTGTTTACTTTTACTTTATATAATGGGGGGGGGGGGGGGGGTATTATGAGCCCATCTGAATTTTGCTTTTCTTCAGTGTGGCACGGATTCCCCGAGACATTGTGAATGTAAAAAAGTAAACATGAAACGACGAAGGAAGTAATATTACCTACATTGCAACACTTTTTAACACTTAAAAGAATTGAACCCATGAATATTTTTGTTTCAGAAGCTGACTGATGTTGCAGGTTGTGACACGTTTCTAACAAATCTGTCACAGAAAGATTTGAGTGGACTTTGCGCATGCGCAGTCGAGTGCAGGGGTATTTAAATACAGAGACACGCCAGATTCGTGCAGCGGGCTACAAACCTCTCCTCATGAAACAAGAACACGGGTTTCTATCGACATGTTTATTTGGATATTTACCACGTTAATGACTGGAGTCGCAGCACTGACTGTTTTTCAGAAAATGTTTTACCCGTATTTTTGGGACGACTTGATGTATTACTTAAAGGTCCGAAAGGTCGGGAAGGCGACGATGGCGAGGATGAAGCGCGGAGTTCTAACCTATCTCGACCGCTTCTGCGACCAGGCTAAACACATCCCCGATAAGCCGTTTATTGTCTTCGAGAATGATGTTTACACTTATAAGGACGTGGATTTACGAAGCAACAAATTTGCGAACTTGTTTAAAAGTAAGGCTGGTATTAAAGACGGAGACGTGGTGGCGCTGTGGATGAATAACGAACCCGACTTTGTGTGTGTTTGGTTCGGACTGAGTAAACTGCGATGTGAGGTGGCGTTCCTGAACTCCAACATCAAATCCAAATCTCTTCTGCACTGTATATACAGCTGTGGAGCATCTGCCCTCGTCGTGGGATCAGGTATTGTATTTTTAAGACTTAAATCGGTCAATCTTTTCTTACATTTTAAAGTAAACTGTCAGATAAATGTTTAAGCGTTTACGTATCTAAGCTAATCCTCTGACTTTCTGGTTCCTTGTATGTTATATTTATTTATTCATTTTGAATTAAGCACAGCCAATTAACCTCCTGAGAATGTAGGCGTACCTGGAGAAAACCCAAATAGACATGAAGAGAACTTCTCATACAGATGTGGCTCGAACGCAGGACCTGAATGTGCAACACTTTCATGAAAAGTTAGACTATCAGAATATAATGTATATAAATATAAAATATAAAAATGTCTGTTCATCACACTCATTCACTTACACACATAGGGTAATTTATTGTAGCCAAACCATCTACCAAGTCAGATTTAGAACTGTGCCATGTGAAGGAGAGATTATGAGAATTCTTGAAACAAGAACTGAAAGATTCCTAGCTGGCCGGAAAAAAATGTTTTCAAGCTGTGATTTCAGCCAACGGCTATGTTACTAACTTGTAAGTGATTTATGGTGTCCAAATGTTAGCACATGGCACAAACATATTGGTTTATCAAACCAGAAGACCAGAGAAAAATAAAAACTTTAATTTATTGAGCTATGCACAAAGCTTTGTATACAACTGTACAAGAAGAAGTTAATTAGAAGAAGTAATCCAATTTAAAGTTCTGATTTAAAACATTTGTGTTTTCTTTTTATGCCTTTAGACTTGGTCAGTTCTCTGACTGAAGTTCTCCCAGCCCTTCTGGAAAACAAAATTACTGTGTGGGTCACTTCAAAAACGTCCTTAAGCCAGGACATCAAGACTCTTTTGGACAAAATAGAACTGGCCTCAGAGGAGAAGCCACAACTACATCTTCCCCCTCCAAACCTAACATCCAACTTTCTATTCATCTTCACTTCGGGCACCACAGGTACTGCTTAGCTACTTTTCTTTCAGCGAGGGGCGGAGGACGTGGTTAGTGGTTGTTTTGGTTAGTGGGATCTCACTAAAACATTTTCTCATGTTCCCTTAGAAAAGCTGTAGAGCTGAGCCACACCCAATTGTAAAAAAGCCCATTGAACGTCTAATGAATTCTCATGTTTTGCTGTTTATATAGAGGTTTTTTATTTATTTATTAGTATATTTTCCACCAGTTATGTTTATTAGTCAGCTAATCAAGTGCTGCATACCAATTGTAGGATATTGTGACCAATAGTAGGAGCCACTAGTTTGGCGATGTGATACTGTTTTAATTTTTATTTGTTTTTTAAATCTGACATGTTTAAACCGTTGGCTACAGATTAAACAGGCTCTCTGCACTGAGAAGCTGTGTTGGCAGAAATCAGCAACAAACTCTAAAATGAGGAAACTAGAGTAAACATCCGTAAACCAGTCTGCCAAACTAACTGATTTAAACCAAAGAACATTTATTTTCAACCAAAAATAAGCAAGATAAGTAAACTTAATTGAGTGCCTATAGCTTTAGGATTTTTAAAAAATATTTGTTGTAATCTGTTTCTTAAATAATTAGTAGGAACATTTTTGAAATAACATGTGGACTATTTTTTATGTCCCTTATTGCATATTTATTACTTATTTTATACAGTGGGACCAGATTAAATAATTAGGCACATTTTATTTTATTCATATTCTATTTTGTTGTTTGTTTTTGTTGTCTGGATTGCAGTACTTTTACGGACTAAATGTGGGTCACATGTTATTGAATGTAACTTTATTTAAATGTATTACATTTTTTTTCATGCAGGTCTTCCAAAAGCTGCTCGAGTCAGTCACATAAAAGCTCTGATGAGCATGGCATTCTTTCGCATGTCTGGGGCAAATGAAAACGACACTATCTATCTTACCCTGCCTCTCTACCACATGGCCGCTTCTCTCCTCGGGATCGGCGGGTGCATTGACATTGGTACGGAATTACATTTACTATTATACTATTGGGTAATATGCTTATTCAAAAAAACGTTATTGCTGTGCAAACAACTGAGAGATAATGGTCTTGGTCAAGGACCAAACATTTGCAAGTTGGCAGTGGTAAGACATGTGTAAGCGACCTTCAGATTCTAATCCAATATCTTAACTTCTGCATCATCAATAAACTGTCAGAATTGTAGTCTAGTAGTGTTGTTGCATTACCGCCTTTTCTTGTCATGTTCCAAGTTTAAAACACTTTTTGTGTTTGAAGTAAGTAGTTTATGGGGTCTCACAGGAAATACCTAAAAATCTTGGCATCAGGAAACAGTGTGGTAGCGTGTTTACAACATGTACAATTCCTGGAAGTCCCTACAGGTAAGTAAGGAAGTGTGGTGAATAGAATGTACTCTGGAAGTACAAATATGAACTTTTTATACCCCCAAAATATGCAAAATATGTGGTTGTGCATAGGGCTGTACCACAGAATTACATTGGTTTTCAAATTTTGGGAGTCAATCTTTCTCCAATTGTAGTTTCTCCAAAGTACTATTGTAGTAAGTAGCCTGGTGTTCATGACCATGATTGTTTAACAAAAAAACATTTTTTAATAGTAAAGATTAACAGGCTTTAAAACACAATACATTAACTGTTTGTCTGTGAAGAACAAATTGATGTTTTAATGGTTGTGGCAGAAATATCTCACCCCAACATGTTTTAACTTGTTTTAGGAGCTACCTGTGTCCTGAAGAGGAAATTTTCTGCCAGACAGTTTTGGAAGGACTGCATCAAGTACCAGGTTACTGTGTTCCAGTATATTGGAGAACTTTGTCGATATCTAGTCAACCAGCCAAAGGTATTTACTCAACCTATTTACATTTTTGTAATTCTATGTATTCAATTAAGTTATTATTTCTGGTAGCAGTTGTTGTTATTAACATTTACAGGTCACAGATAATACATTAAGAAAGACAAATCTGGTCACTATTGTTTTTGTGCAAACATTTTATCCCCAAAGTTAATGTTAGGTACAAGTGTATGGATTTGAACAAGTTTCACAAGGGCCAGATTGGGTCAACTGGGTTAGAGCATTTTCAGAACTGCAGCTTGTGGGGTCTTTCTTGTGGTCCAAGGGTGGAACAATGGTTAACCCCTGACATAATTTATGTTGATGCAGCAAAAGGGAGACGAACACACTTAGGAAGGTGATCTTGATGCTATGCCCGGTCATATACATTCACAATATTTATTTTCCTTACAGTAGGTGTATGCGATCAGACTTCAAGATCAAATGTGTGTACTGTGACTGTTAATTGTCTGTACGCAGACTGCAGAGGAGACGGCACATAAAGTACGCATTGCTGCAGGGAGCGGCCTACGATCAGATGTCTGGAAAGAGTTTACAAGTCGCTTTGGAAAAATCAGGATTTGCGAGGGGTACGGATTAACCGAGGCCAGCATTGGCTTCATCAACTACACTGCTGAAATCGGACCTGTCGGGCGAGCCAGTTACTTTAACAAGGTTAATTATGAGTCCTTAAACTTTGAGGTAGACCAAATAATCCTGAAATTTTTTCTTTTGTGGTTGTAGGTATTAATTATAACATTTGAACCTCAAAAAGAAGGATCGTGTGTATGAGCACACCGAGACTTCTGCTATATACTTATCTTTTTATATTTATGTTTCCTCTATTGCAGCGTAGCCTACCCTTTGAATTTTTGAAATGTCACCCAGAAACATACGAGCCTTTGCGAACTGGCACAGGCCGCTGTCTGAAAGTGAATAAAGGTGAGACGTTATCTGTATTCACCTGCTTTCCTGTTGAGTGGAGGCTAATATAGGACACTGGAGCACAGACTAATCAGACTTATGTTGTTTCAGATGAGGTTGGCTTGCTGATTGCACCCCTGTCTTTCACCAACCCTTTTCTTGGTTATGCGGGGAGTGAGGCTATGTCTGAAAAGAAGCTGCTGAGAGACGTGTTTAAGGAGGGGGATGTATATTTCAACACAGGAGACTTAATGCTTCAGGACCACAGGGACTTCGTCTACTTCAAAGACAGGATAGGAGACACGTTCAGGTAAACATTGTGCTTCCGTTCTGCATTGTTGTATATTGTGTATTACATTATTATTATATTATATTTTTCCAAACGTCATTATAAGTCCCGACCACAACAATGAGAAAGCATAATTACTCAGAAAACATCTCATTGTAAGCCCTGTGCTTACATTGTTGTCTACCATTAATTAAACACCCAACAGAGGTGCTGAATTTGAAGATTAATGGGCAGCCATTTATCAAACGGGCGTCAATTGTAACACCCTGCTGTGTAGACTCTCTCTTTCACATTCTAACCCTCATGTGTATGAGTTCACACTGATTAGAATACTTAGGATAGACCCCCTCCTTCCCCCAACCACTCTGCTCAGAACCCATAGCTGAGACTAATAAAACCTGGCAGTGCTGCTAAAGAGCCAGGTCAAAATCTAGGCTGCGTCCATTCATGAAAATGCCAAGAGTGACGCAAAGCTTCTCTTCTGTAGTTTGAACCAGAGAGGCTTATCAAAGGAGTAGTGTACGTTGGAATAGAGTAAATGTGAGACATCCAGAGGACTGGCTGTGAGATGTTAATGGGATTGGACAACAATAGGCACATTAGCAAGCATGCCAGCAGGTCAAAAGCTTGAACCCTTCAATGAGGATGGCAAAAGAATGACATGGGTCTCAGTGGGGACATTTATCTTCTTTAGGTTTGGCAGGCTGGAGTTGAGAAGGAAAGTGACAAAAGGCAGTGGTGATCTATTAAACCTGGCAGTATTTTTGGAAGTCTAAGGACATTTTCTTCAGTTTGTATTTATTACTTATGCACATTAAAATTTTGTTTTTATTGATTTGGGGTTGAAGTCTAGCTCTATTTGCTGTCCTATTTGCTCACATGTCCTGGTGCTGTAGAGCACTGAGCTAAGCTGG
>JAYDZF010000016.1:13593715-13609590 GCA_034509105.1 Microcambeva barbata | reverse complement strand
TGTATCATTTGTTTTTGGAAGCTTTATCACAGAAAAAATTTAAATGTGATTAACTCTACCTAACTTACATGTAAACAAGAGAACATGCAAACTCCACACAGACAGAACCCAGATCAGTTCACATTGGTATTGAATTCACACAATTATTGCAGTTATACCCCCCAAAAAACATTTACACACACGTTTCTCCAACTTTTCCCCTTAGAAATAATGCATTAATATGGGAACTGTGCAAAATATAAACATGTAAACAATTCTATCAGGCTCAGAGAATAAACTAACCAAAGCTCTTGCTTACATTCAAACGTTGTCTTATGTTTATGATGTATTAATTTAGTTTTAAACAGCTTCTATAAGGCTTTGCCAAACATTTTTGTTTAAGCAACTTAATTAGGTTTTTCTAATTAACCGTTGTAATTACCATGAGCTAATTATTAAGATGTATTATTTAATATAGCTAAATTACGACTAATAAACAAATTACACATACAACAAATCAAATTGGATCTCACTTACCAGTTCTTCCAACCTAAGCGACACTACTTGACAGCTCTAACTCATGGATCCGAACTGTCACAAAGTTTCCCCCCAAAAAGATTCTCAACAAAAAAGGACAAAAAGAAAGAAAAGCAAAATGTATGTTGTATGAATCCAGAAATGTTCTCCAGTTTATTATTAACTTTTAAATGTGTATATAAAACAATAAACGCTGAAAGGGTTCAGCAGAAGTGAAACAGATCCCGTCCAGTCAGCATCCTCAGCCCTGAATGAGAAGTGGGGGAGAGTGAGAACAGGCAAGTTCACTCACTGTTCAAGTCTGCTCAGTTCATTAACACAGGATCATAGAGACACTTTACCCGAAATTTAAAACATGATCATTTTAAACTCAAGTCCTGTCAGGTTTGAGATAAAAACGTGTTCTCTACAACCTACGATTCCAGATTTAAAACAAATTAAACAAAATGACCGCTTGAGAAGGATATTTAACATATGTGAAAATAATAAACATTGTTAACTCATGTTTAGTGAGGTTTTTTTGGCTAACAAATGCTTTTTTTCTTTGAGTAAACGTTAGCTCGGTTTAATGTGGAAAAATGTGGAAAATCACTTTTAATATGACATTGTAGAGGTACAGTAAACAAAAGCAATGGCGCCGCCTAGTGTTTAACCAACCTCAAATCTAGTTTAAGCTAGTGACGTTGGGACAGGTAGTGAAACAGTAGGGCAATTCTTACTTTATTTGTTAGTTGGTTTGTTTACGCTAAAAGCGTAAAATGGGTGGCATAGACTTCTGTGGACATGATTCCGTTTTAAGTAAAGTTTGCATGTTCTCCCTGTGATATAATTAAGTCCATAGTCATACTGTAGGACCTAGGGAGTCTTGAATTATTTTTCCTATAAGGTTATTCTAAAATCTATGGAATAATTTTCAGAGCAAACTAAACTTGAAATCTAAGTTAGCAGGATTATTCAAGCAAAACAAATATTTGTTTTAAAACACTTTCAAATAATATTGTGTAAGTTGCAACCTTTAACTATATTTCTTCATTCATTCGTTCTTAAAATTATATAGATACGGATAGTATTATTTTGTTATGTGGTATGGAATATGAAGTGTTTAGTATGGCAGAATACACTGCGCAGTATGCTATAGGTACTTTGTATTGTTCTATTATGCTGTACGAAGTATGCTATAAGTAGTATGCAGTATGTCATATTGAACAAAGCCTCCGTTATAATTACAGTACAGGTGCAGCGTGTTGACGGTAGATGGCAACATTTAGCGAATAATAGAAGCAACGAATGAAAATACATCAATATTTCAGTGATTTTAAAACAAATTAAGTATATTGCTCAGTCCAATCAGATTTCAAACAAATATATATATTTCTAAATATAAATTAATTCATTTTACCACATGAACTTCTATTATGACTAACAGTCGTGTAGCCAGACGTTAGTTTGACAGGAAGTACTCTTGTGTTCGCTTCCTGTTCGGATACCGTAATCACAACAAGTACAGGAATTCATAATCACTTGCTCTTATACTGAAATGTTTACATGATTACCTAATCAAACCGATAGTTTCGTTTAATAACTATCCGTATCTATAATATTTTAAGAACTAATTTATTAATTTAAGAACTATTTAAAGGTTGCAGCCTGCACAATATTATTTGTACGTGTTTTACAACAAATATTTTTGCTTGGCTAATACTGCTAACTTGGATTTACTGCAACGTTTAGTTTGCTTTAAACATTATTCCACATTTTTTAGAAAAACTATTGGAGAAATAATACAAAACTGATTAAATGTAATCCGTTGAGCCCCATCCCCACTGCTAATTTAGGTTTGATCAATGATTGATTAGTGGTTGTTGCAGTGCAATTTAGACACGTTAGTTATTAATTTCTCAGAACTAGAATTCAAACATAATTAAGCAACTGATAATCACAAAAGTATCTGTCTAGAGATGGCTACAAGATGTTGAAATGTCTCCAATAATAAAATGACCCTTAAGAAAAAATATATATGGTGTTTTATGTTTTGTTCTGCCTTATAAATCAGCATAAATATACTTCACAGACATGTTCACGCTGGTTCCAAAGCTCCTCATTCGGAGCTTCTGTTCCAAGAGACCCTTGCCGATTTTAACACTCTTCACCAAGGTAATATCCAGATTATGGGAGATTTGTGATTGTAATTATGGTAATTAAGCTGAATTCTTCTCTTTTTTGACAGGATCCCTGCCCTTTATGTGACGATGCCAAAGAAATTCTTGAACCGTACAAACACAGAGTAAGACCATACCGAGTTTTAGACCAATCATATGTGATTAACCATCACATCAGTGTTTATTTTACAAATCTTAAAATTTGGCAGCTCAATGCTGTAAGCTTGGATAGCTTGAGCTTTCACAGTTAGGCATCCATTGAAGTACATTTTTATTGCCTTGCCAAACCCGACATACTGAAAACTCAATGAACGTATCAACATACTTTTGGTCATGCTGAGTACATTTTTACAATTCATCAGTTTTGATAATGTGGTTGCTCTTGTTTAGTTTGTGTTGCAGGAGGTTGACATTACTCTTCCTGAAAATGCTGTGTGGTATGACAGATACAAGTTTGACATCCCTGTGTTTCATCTGAATGGACAGTTTTTAATGATGCATCGTGTGAACACAAAGATCTTGGAAAAGCGTTTGGCCAAATCAGAGAAAGAACCTGTCTAATTAAACCTGTAACCTGTTTACCTGTAACAATTTTCAGTGTTAAGTTCACCTTCACAGTTTCCTCCGGATGCTCCGGTTTCCTCCAAGAGCAAGTGAAGTGAATAAGAGAAACAAAATTGTCTTTGACTGTGACATTAAAGCTGCAGTGATGAATCTTGTATAAAGAATAGAGTGTTTCTTTCATTAATGGAACCAACGTGTGTGGAACAACGTTAAAAGCCAAATAAATAAATAATATATCTATATTGTAGTACACAAAAGCATTCTCCTATACTACATATTGGAAACATACGATGAACTAATAAATGTAAATTGTATTTTCTTTATTATTTTTACTATGAACAATCGAGCCGTAGTCAAGCGTGTTCGATGCAGATAATAAACTACTTAATAAAAAAATAATCTGAATAAAACAGACTGATCATTGATTTCTATGCTTTTGCGTTAACTGTTCGGCGTTACGGTGGAACGTGTAGCACGAAGACAGTGTGGGCGGGGTGCGAACGGTATCACCTACGAGCTGTCACTTTCTGAGCCACCCATTGGTGGATGCTGGGGCGAGGACGCATCTGATTGGCTGTGCGAATAGAGCATCCGAAATGTGGAAGTGGCAGCTTTATACAGGCTTGTAGTGAACAGCTGAGTATGAGCCGGATGCCAGTCCGTTCGATGGCACGGTGCACACACACACACACACACGCATCAATCTGCTACTGTTCGGTCTGTGTTTCTGGATAATCCAATACTGACATCAATGAGGTATTGAATCCTGATCAGATAGGCAGTAAGGTAGGTCATGGTATTTGACATGTGGTGGTGTTTTGATGTATGATTTTGTTTTTAAGCCATTCTTTGTTGGGTGGGTATCAGCTTGTGTCATTGATTGTCTTGTGGATAGCTCTTATGAAGGGTACATTACAGAAATGAATCTCACGGGACATTTTAAACATCAAATGTTTCAGTGTTGCATGACTATATTTATATTGGTCTGATCCTTCTAAATAGGATGAATTAAACAAGACATTGTATTCAAGCATGAATCATGACTGTGTGGGCGTTACATAAATATATTTAAAAACAGCAATCAATGTTGCATTTAAAATCCATTAAGCATTGGTGAAGCACACTTCAACTGCAGGATCATTTCCTTGATTCTTCACTTGGATACCTCCAGAGATCTAGAGGGTCCCCAAATGCCCAACCCTAAAACCACACTTCAGAGAGCTGAGAGAAGTGAAACTATAAGAGATCTTAGTGCATAATTAATGTACAGGCACGACATACAGCAGATGGACAAAATAAGAGAAACCTGTACGTTAAATATATTCTGGTGGCCAGAAGCATGGTACCATTAGAAAGCATGCTGCTATTTTGGTTTTCTCTAATTGAATATAATGTTGTTTTATTGGTTCCATTTCAAATCGTATAATCAGCATAACAATTGTGAGTAAGACACAGATGGACAAAATAATTGAAACCCCTAACATGAAATAGATGAGCACTAGTCAAATTGATTCCTTGAATTGATTATGACGCCTTTCATTTCACATCATGTAATCTTAACAACTTGATTGTAAGATACTAACAGATACAGTTTACACACACGGGTGTATAAAATAAGAATAGGGTAGACATGCACCGGTCAAAATATAAAGTGGAGGCCAAACGTGTAACACCACAAGATAACTTTCTTTTATTTCTCACTTTCCTCTGAATACTCTTTTTTATTTCAAGTTGATTAATACTGACAGACACGAAATAAGGAAAACACCTAACAATGTTATAGACATGCAGCAGTCGAAAAAAATTAGTGGAGGCCAGTCAGTTTATTGACAGATGAATGAATCGGATTACATACTATTGGCCGGCTGGGAGTCTATACATACATAATTATCTACTGACAATTATCGAAGGGGCTGTGGTGATGGGTTATCCAGTGAAACTAGAACTGCCACGACTCTGACCAGTTTAGATCGGTTGATGCCATTGGAAATAAAATAATTTTTTAATCAAATTAAAAGGGTGGGTAGCAGTACAGGGAGAACTGCTTAAATGTTTTGCCCATGTATCTATGGATGTTGGGTTACCACAAGCTTTGAAGCATCTTGTGTAATTGGACTTGATATCTTACTTTGTGAAGTAATATATATGCTATCATTGCACTAACAGTGATATAGTCTTTCAAATACACCCAAGAACATTGGGTAAGATTTCATTCCAGTTCTAGTAGCCCTTGGCTGTAATTAAATATATTTTATATATAATGTATCCTATATGCTTTTGTGTAATGGCATATCTCATCAGCAAAATATAATTAACATTGCACAGCTCAGCTCATTTGATTTAGACCAGAGTTATATAAAGCGTATCCGACATATCTGAACAAAAATAGTTGAGTTATTTCGTCTTGACAGACATTTGATCTTCAGTAATAGAGAATAAAGAAATCTAAAACTTTCCTATTAGTTTTAAAAATAACAATGAAAACTAGTCATTTTTCTGGGGGGCACTGTATCATAGTTGACAGCGTTGTTGCATCCCATCAAGAGTTCTCCTTGTCAAAACCAAAGACTATAATAAAAAGATATTTGCCTTTGTGACCATAACAGATTCCATTCTTTTGAAGGAATGAGACATTTTGAATTATACTTGTGGGAATTTTTGAAAAAGGGGTACTGATGTAGCAAGAGGGAAGGGCCTCCCAAACTGCGACCACACTGCTGAAAGCACACCGTTTATTTGAAATTATTGATCAGAAATAATTTTTATTACTAAATGGAAATGATGTTAAATTATTCCCAATCTCTTCCTGTTAGATAATTATCCTCATGCTTGTTCTCAGTCTGACTAAAATGCTGTCACATAGACTGATTGTGCAATTCTTTCATTAAGAACGATTGTACAATAAACTGTATTCATCTTTCCAAATGCCTCTTCCTGTTTCTTCTTCTGTTTCTCTAGGGAAAACATCACATCCCTTTTTGACCAACTAGTCTAAATGTATTGTGTAAACCAAAAGTGTAACATCACTTGAGAACTATTTCACACTTTCCTCTAATTGAATATGCTTTTTCATTTCTGTCACGTAGACTGATTGAGCAATTCTTTCAATAAGAACAACTGTACAATAAACAGAACTCATCTTTATAAACACCTCTTCCGGTTTCTTCTTCTCTTTTTCTCTAGGGAAAAACATCACCTTTTTAGCAAGCTCTTATCCTGACAGTGTAATTGCTGTGTAATAAAGTCATATACTGTTACATATAGCATTAGAAAGTATATTGTTTTTGACTGGCAAGTATATATATATATATGACACAAATTTCCCTATTTATCCGGGTTTGAGAATGGTACTAGAATTATTTATGCATCCTAGTGGCAAGGTTGATTCAAAACACTTGAATGTATTTTTTTCCAAGTTTTCACCTTGAAACCAGTATGCGACAAGAACGTCTGCTTTCACTATACATTTACGACTTGAGAGTCATGTGGTCAGATTCTGAACGTCCTTGAAGTGATGCCCCTGAGAGTCTATGAAATTAGCTGTAGAATAAAAGATGGGCATTAAAATGTGAGTTGTACTGCTTGAATTTCCTGTTGGTTTGGGAAATTGCATCACTGTGGAGATTTGGTGGTTGTTTCATCTTTACCATTCATGCTCACTTACCACCAGAAAGGATACTACCTGGCATATCATGTGTCGTCTGGTATATTTCTACACAGTTACGATGTACACGCGCATCAGTGAGCATTCAATACTATTTTACCTGATGGTCAGAGACATAATAAGATCAGAAAAAGAATTGAAAATAGACCGATGCTCTCGGGCTTTGGCGCTGAGACGTCTGCCGTCTTTAAATCCGGCCCTGATTTTGGAAGCCATTAGGGCTAATTTGTTAAAGGGAAGGGTACTGAAAGTGGCAACGAGAGCTGGGCCGAGGTTATTAGGCTTGGTTAGTGAGGTTGTGGAAATGGACTGTCTTGGGGTGGGGGTGCAGCTATTTTTAAGCCCCTCTGCTTCCTTTCCCACACTACTCGGGGGCCAGGAATGTAAGAGGGAGATTTTAGATGAAGGGCTGAAGACAATTGGGTGTAATTCTTCGGTTCATAGATTTTGATCTGTGATATTAAAAAGGTAGGGCGTAACAGGATCAGAACGTGTAGAATATTGAGCACACCCAGAGGAAACCTCGTCAAACCACGTCAACTCAACAAGAACAATGCCAGTGTGATATATAGTAAGCATTTCAGTAGCACCTAGGTTTTCCTGTATGTGTCTATTCCTGCCAATTAGTTCCAGATGGCACCAATTACACACAAAGATCCTCCTTACCAAAATAAAAGGTTTGGTTAAAAAAAGGTCACGTTTGACTTTTATTCATTTCCATGGCAATGTGAACCTATAATATTTCTGCCCAATGTCATTTCATTTGTTAATATACATTTATTCTTGCATTTCAGGCCTTCAACACATTACAGTAGCTTCAGTCGTGTTGCTTTATCCTCAAAGACAGTATATTAGGGTGTATGATCTCAGCCTCAGTCACAATTACACTAATTGACCACTTAGAAACAGGCCTGCTTTTATTTTCTTATCTGAATATCACAATAATTCAATGACTAGTTCTTAAACTCTTACCGAGTAGTCACTGGAAAGAATTTGTGATATAAATATGCGTATGCTATCCAGTCTCATTCATTTCATTTAAGGAAAAGTTGGGGCTTTTCAATTTTGCAGTAATTATAAATAAATCAAGTATATGTGCTTTATTCGTTCTGTCCTACCTTTATTTCAGTGGATAATGAAAATTAAGGACTGATCAATCTTGAATGAATTCTGTAAATATAAACAAATGTTGATATGTTCTGTACATCCACCATCGCTCTCACACATTGCATGAGAAACCATTTGAGCGCTTGCTTATTTCAGAAAAACACTGTGACTTAAAATAACATAAAAATAAATCAGTTCAAAAACACATCTGACTTTTTTCGGGCTCAGACTGATAAACACGGATTTTTAATGATGGTGACTTTGTTACATGCATTACACACATGTAAAATGTTGACATGATCAAATGTCTGATTTCATCAGCACTAGCAGATGAAAGCGTGAAGCTTGGTGTGTATCAGTTCTGTGCGATGAGCGGCCTCAGTTGTGTCACAGCTGTGACTGCCATGCAGTTCTGGCATCACAACAAGTTCTGACAGTGGGTGCAATTCATACTGACAGGACCTCTCACACCCACTCACATGCTCGATAACATGTTCAATCTCTCCATTTCTAACTGTCGTCTCACCACAAAGACCAGGCTGACTGGTGGGGCCATGAACACTGTGTAGGGACCTTGGCTGCCCTATGCACCTGTACAGGAAGTGTCATAGCAGAGATTAGGGTGTGACTTTCCATACATAAAGCCAACTGAAAACACAAATCAATCGAAATATGGGACAATAACAGGGGTTGGTCATTTTACTTGCAAATTTCTGGACAAAATATTTGCACTCGGCATTATGAATTAATTTGATGATGATATTGAACAATTATTTTCATGTTTTGTGTTTACTCTTGTTTATTGAACAAAAATGGAAAATTAGAGGTAAAAATACTAAACTCTTAAGGGGACCATCAATGAGCATGGGTACATTTTAGTACTTCCTCTGCTATAAGTGTTGAGTGGATGCCAAGGCATCATATTGCTGCCAAATGGAGCCAGTCCAAAAGTTTCAGAATACTTCCACTTCCATTAATACTACTACCACTACTACTAGTAGTAATAATAGTATGAATACAGTTCAAGCGATGGATGGTTAATGGTCTTGTTGAGGAGCCCAGTAGTGGTGTCTTTGTAACGGGGCTTGAACTGTCAATCTTTTTTATACTAGTACAGCTACCACACTGCCTGAATTGTATAAAAGGCTGTATAAAAGACGGTGCCTCCTAATGTTTTGACCATCAGTGTATGTAGTCTTGAACAGATTTTAATTTTAAAGCAGAGATTGAGAAAATTCATTAATGTAAAGACCACATTAAATCTTTAGCTATCAGGCACGCTGCCATTTCTCTAGACACAATAGTGAATGAACACGTACAATTAACAGAGCCTTGGTCGTACCATAAGTGGATCTGATTGAAGAAGGTCACCGCTCTTCACAATGCCTGAGTGGTTCATTTTGCACTGTCAGCGTTTGCGTGTGAAAGTGTTGCGATAGAGCGAGTGGGTGGATGAGTGTGAGTGTGAATGCATGGTGGATTGGTTCAAGGGCATGGAGCTTCAGCTGAACTCTCCCAGCTTATCATCAGCTGAGCATCTTATCAGAGTCAGACAGTCCTCCATTTTTTTCTGTGAAACCTTATCGTTTGTAAATCATCTGTTAGAAATTAAACATCGCACATTCAGCTGGGCATAAAGTAGTAGCTTTACATAAACTTAATACCGACACCCCCTGGTCATCATACTATAATAACATCTTATTATTATATTCATACATAACCACATTAAACTTCATTTTATTGTTATGTTCTTAGTAGTAGTAGTATTCTAAGTTCTTATATAACAGTAGTGGTCATAGTAGCATATATACCTAGCTATTACAATGCTTATGCTTATTAATAATTTTCTAAATACTTTTTTACATCCATCTTCTTATTCATCTTCTTATTATTATTATTTTCATTACCATTATTATTAGTAGTAATATTATGAGTAGTAGTAGTATTGGCATATTTAATAATAATAATAATAATAATAATAATGTTAAAGTTGTTGTGTCTTACATAACTAGTATTACACATATCTATTCACATTTGTATTCTAATTACTATTGTTATTACTGTTATATAACCAGCTATTTCCATACTTATGATTATTATTAATATTATTCGACATACATGTCTTGTGTTAAGACTTCTCTGTAAATGGGGGAGGGTGAAGCATGGGGTTTGTGTTAAGATTGCTCTGTATGTACGGTGGTGGGCTGAACTGCAGTTATGCATGGAGCTTGTGTTGGCCCTCTGTTGTCTGATGTGATCTTGTAACAATGCAGCTTACTGACTGAGTGTTCATTCTCTCACACTGATTCGGGAATTAAGAGAGACGCCTTTTACTGCTACAAATGACTTTGCTGGCACAATAGAGACTCTGTTTACTGGCTATAAGTACAACCTTGTGAACCTAGACACATTTGTGTAACTGGGTGAATTCTTAAATTCTTAAGACCATTATCTAATTTCCGCAGCTAGCAGAGCAGTTGAGGTTCGTATAGATGGTGTACTACAACATAATGTATAGAAACGAGCACAAAGGGGCGTTAAAGTGTAATCTTTATTCTTCTTTTACCATAGAAACATCCCAGGAATTACTTTTTTGAATTACAATAACCTAGTATTTGCTTAGAATGGTCCCAACTTGAAAAATAATAAAAATACGGCACAATATTAATAAAAACATTTCCCCTTTTAGTAACAAGATTCTGATTTTAAAATAATGATTCACCAAGCATGATGCCTATCTGTGTGTTACAGTTTGCCAACCTGTCTAGCTTTTTACCACCTTTAAATTTATAGCGGAAAGCTAAACTTTAAGGAGACCATCAGAGCTAACCATTGCTAGTATATAAAGCACCTTAATAATTGGTTCTATAAATAAACAAAACTGATCAAATTTGGCTTGGGTAGTGTGATTAAAAGGGAATCCCAATATGCATACAGATGTGTACAGTACAAGGAAATTCATTTGTTTCCCCAATATCCAAGCTTGTTTGGGGTGAACTACTGTGTGGCACCCCTGGAGCAGACAGGGTTAAGGGCCTTGTTCGAGGGCCCAGCACTGGCTCTGTGGTGTTGGTTGTTTAAGGCTCTATCCATTTTACTACAAATGTACCAACCAGGGTACATTTGGGGTTATGCAACAAAACTAAGACTTAATTTGCTTTATAAAAAGAAGAATTTAAGTTTGGGATTGACTTTATTTTTGACGTAATAGAAATGATGTAAACACTGCAGGGTGGCTAATTTAAAAAAAGTGTAGAAATGGTGTTGAATATCCCTGCATCTATTTCTTTTATTTTGATTTGTTTTACAAAAGGTGTTTTATTCAAGTTCATATTATGTAATCCTAAATTATTCAGTGGATGCATTAACGTTTTTTTACAGCACCGTACAGAAACCAAGCCAGTCACAAAGTTATTACCAATAAATAAAAACTCAGTTGAACCTAATAACTGTAAACATTTAAAATGTTTGTTCTTCTTTATAATGATCTGTATAACTGTCTCCTTTATCTAGATGAGAAATCTATAAACACGCCAGCATCCTTCTTGTGCTGCCATGACGACCAGCTGTTGCAGCCAATTTCCTGAAGTGTTAATGGAGCATTCTGACACCACGCTTCTGAGAACCTCTAATGGTCATGATTCTGCTACGATTGGAACCCTGGACTTCTCTGAACCCTCTCTTCTGGGAAAATCTATGGACACTGAGACACATCCAGCTGTGGAGGAGACACAGTACTACAAGCAATTGTCATCTAAAGATGTGTCACTTATGAGCAATATAGCATTCTCCAAACAAAGGTACAGAGCCAATGAAATTCCTGAGTCACATTAGGCAAATCCCAGGTATAAGGGACCTGCACTTTTATATTTTGTTTGGACCACAGACAGTTATTGGGCATCCCTGAGAGAGGTAATAGGGTTTGGTGCCATCTGATTTCCACATTTAAGTCAAAGATTGATGTGAAAGCAGCTTTAAATCAGTGGCCATGAGCTCAACCATAAACAATGTTAGCTGATGACATTAAAAAGTCATGGGTTAGAAGAGACATTAAATGGCCAGGAGTATATGGACAACAGTCTTAATTTTGTGTCCAGGGGTTTTAGCCACACCCATTGCTAATGATATAACTAAGTTATATTTATTTACTTCACTAAGGCAACAGTTTCATTCTGTTTGAACAGGACTGTGTCTCAGAACAGAGCAACACTCATAATACGGATGTTTGTGAAAGAACTCCAGAGACTCGCACAGAACCTTGACGTCATCCCAACATTAAACACCTTCGGGATGAATTCAGATGGCCATTGTGAGCCAGCGTCAGTGCCTGAGAACACAAAAATGATACAGTCCTGTGAAAATTGATAAATAAATGCCCATGTTTTTAGATAGGATGTCCAAGCTCAAGATTTGATGCCCAGTCAGATCGTGGATGTAGTCTACAGTCTGGATCGATTTGTGCACATAGATTCATGGGAAGCCCACTGAGACCATGAGTGGGAAAACGATGGTGTTAAAGTCTTGCAATGCTACATGCAATGCTTACAAATGGGAAGTTTTATCTTGTGCGTAGCTTAATTGATGAGCTCATTCAAATATTCTAATACAAACAATAAACTTTTGGCAATCCCTACCTCAGCCGTTTTTGTCTGCTGAGTCTCTAACTTGGCCAATGGCATAGCCAAGATATCAGGTACATTTAAATAATCTCAAACCTTTAATAATAATTTAGGAAATCTTTAACACAAGGGTCAGATTAAGTCCAGTTTTAAATTTTATGAAAGGCTAATCTAAGTGCCTGTAAGCATTACTAGCATGCTTACAACAAAGTTTCAAACAGCATGTTTGAAAGAAGCAATTACGCTCGCTATTTTTACACAGAACAGTCATTTAGTATCACTAGCTCCAGGGAGTGCATGCCCTCGAAGCCCTGAGGTATCTGACAGCAGAAACCCAACAAATGTCCTCTCCGAGTCTATTTTCGGTTCTTTGATTAACATGTGCGCTCTCTGATGCATGGCGCTACTCAATGTCAGAGTGCAAGCTCGGACATCCAGACCCCCGCCAGGCTCAATTAAAGTGCTTTACACGGCCGTCAGCTGGCACAGCTGAGAGGGGCTAGCGGTAGCTCCCGGCAGCACTGACCCACCATGCACCGAGTCTGGACTGCCATGGGGCTGTGAAGTCACACTGTCCTGTCGGTTGACACACCCTGGTGTCTGCACAGCTGTGAAAATGCCTAAGAAGTTTGTTGGATGGCAAGTTCTTTACTTTTGTTATTATTACACTGCTATGCATAAGAACAGTGTATTAAACAGTTAAATGTATCAAAAAACAACTTTAACAACATAGATTTGGGCTGTTTGTAACATTTCTCAAGACGGACTTCCTTAAGCTCTGCCAAATAGTATGGAGAACATGTTTAGACTGCTTTATCTTCTAGGCTCAGAATTTTAATGTGGTTTCAGTCTTGGCTTCACCTGGTCTGCTTAAGGACATCGAAAAAAGTTTCATTAAGCCACTCCAGTGTTGTTTCATTGTATGCTTTGGGTCATTATTTAGTTGAACGGTGAACAATGATCCCAATCCTTTCTTCAGGAATAGCATTCTTGCACTGCATTCAATTCCCTGTCCCTGTAGAGTAGCAATATGCTTCACCATATAGATATTAGCCAAGTGATCAGGCAGACCTGTTTTAGCTGGACTTTTTTTTCATTAGACCATATAATTTTTATCAGGCTGTCATATGCCTGCTTGTCAACAGTAGCATCTGTTTTGCCATTTGACCTAAGAGACCTCCTACAGGAGTGTTAAAGAGATAGGTGGCCAGGCAGCAGGTTTGCTCAGCTCTGAACCGGACTTTTTTATTCACTCCTGTACCCCCATGCTGAGGCAGATGTTACCATTGGCACTTTTCCTTGATGTCGGTCTGGAAGGTCTATTTATCTACGGCATATTTAAGTGGACATCGAATGTAGACTCATCTAACCACAGTACACATTTCCAACGAACTTGCTATCGCTTCTGTAAAGAACTGATTTATGGCTCAGGTTGAATTTCTTGATGCAGTGGGGGCATGTTCGAATCTTTGAGCCCACATAGCTATAATTGTCATTAAAATGATCGTGTTAAGTCATCTGAGGGCTTGAAGGTCATGAAAATCCAAAAGTGGTTTCCAGTCTTGCCATATTTAAACTTGAGATTGCTTCAGGTACACCAGAATATATTTTAAATATTATGTACAGTAGATAGAGAGAGACTTAATTCTTCTTCTTAAACTATTCAGAATTTTGTGTTCAGCTTATTTCATTGATTTTAATCATTAAATGAATGTATCCTATTTTCCTTCAGCACTCTGGCAGATCGGCCCATGTGTAGAATCTGTCATGACGGAGGGGGGCAGGAGGAGCTACTCTCTCCGTGTGAGTGTGCGGGGACACTGGGTACCATCCACCGCAGCTGTTTGGAACACTGGCTCTCAGCCTCCAGCACCAGCTTCTGCGAACTCTGCCACTTCCAGTTCAGTGTTCAGCGTAAAGCACGGCCTCTCCTGGAGGTATGCTAACTATAGTAACACTTCAGCATGGGTTGTCTTCTGCTTACTGGGAGGATGTGACATCTGTCAGTGACAGATGAAGTGTAGCTGTTCTGAAAAAGCTTAGAGAAAACAAACAGTCATCAACTTTCTTCTTTTATTGCTCCGACACCCAGTTCTGCTTCCTATGTTCCTATTGGAGGTGCTTTCAGTGATGGACAGGAGTGAGAATGGCCCATTGCACAATATTATCAAATAGGCTTTGTCATTTACTTTGTATTAAGGGTGTATGAAGTGACATAATGCATAATAATAGATACCCTGGTGGTTAAGGTACTGCACAAATAATCGAGAGGTTGTGGGTTCAAGCCCCACCACTGCCTTGTTATCACTGTTGGGCCTCAATTGCTTAGCTGTCACAAAATGCCAGAAATGTCCACATAGATGTAATAGTTATGTGGCAACTAGCACAGACGAAAACAACAAAACATCCACTGCCTGTTGATTTTTCCATCCCATCATTAAATGTAACAGGACCCCGTCTAGTGCCCCCGGTTGAGAACCAGGGTACAAGAACACAAATGAAAG
Source organism: Microcambeva barbata (assembly GCA_034509105.1). Classification (NCBI taxonomy): domain Eukaryota; kingdom Metazoa; phylum Chordata; class Actinopteri; order Siluriformes; family Trichomycteridae; genus Microcambeva; species Microcambeva barbata. The sequence continues at coordinate 13,594,457 of JAYDZF010000016.1, read as the reverse complement.
CTGGACTAGTTTTGTATTTATTTATTATATCACATAAAAAGTTTTCTTTCTAAAATGGGTAAATGATAAAACAACCCACATGCACATTTCCAGAGTAATGAATCGCCCAACATCCTTATTAACATCGTCATGAAAGATTTCAGAGCTAAGATAAAGCATTTCCGGTCCAAACATATAATGGGCTCATTAAGTTTCCATTTTCATTTTTGCTTGGTTAAAGGAATTTTGTAGTGGCGAGAAATTAAATAAAAGGGCCAACACTAATAGCTCAATCGCTCATATCTCTCTACTGTCAGTCCGGGTCGGGTTACTGGTTTGTATAATTGCAGTGCAGCAGGGTTTTTCTCGGCTCATTTGATAAGCACCCACTTTCTAATCTGCCCATTTTGCTAAGTGCTAATTACACTCCAGATCATGCAGATTATCCGGTTTAAGGCTGCTTTTGACAGTCTTCAACATATTGAACATTATATTTAGTATTTTATTTAAAAATACTTACATAGTTCATTCTCATTCTTCCTTTGTAGTGGCTGCGTAACCCCGGGCTGCGCCAGGAAAAGAGAACGCTTTTCGGAGACATGGTGTGTTTCCTGTTGATCACGCCTCTGGCCACCATCTCAGGTTGGCTTTGTCTGCGGGGCGCAGTGGATCACCTGCAGTTTTCTAGCAGACTGGAAGCTGTGGGTTTGATCGCACTCACTGTGGCGCTCTTCACCATTTACCTCTTCTGGACCCTGGTGAG
>JAYDZF010000016.1:13569394-13580690 GCA_034509105.1 Microcambeva barbata | reverse complement strand
GAGAAACTAGAGGTTAGAGGAATCAACTTAAACTGTCATTTAATTTATGTTTTAAGGGTCAACACAAGCCAACAGGTAAGATGGGAGGGGGATATCAATTAAGCAAGTACAGTACAGATCACTAATATGCAAAGTTACTAAATTATATAATCCCAGTTTTACTTGTAAAAATCATGTAAAAGTGAAATTTTGGTAGTTTTGTCGTTAAAAACCCCACATGATCTGAAACTATGAATGTTTTACACTACAACTTCCTATTATAAAGCTATTCTTGTACAGACAATTCACTGTACTATCATAAAGTTTTCACCCTCGACTGGGTCCCTGAGCAAACCTTTTAAACCACAATTGCTTGACCCATACATAAATGTAAGGTGCTTTAGATAGAAGTGAAAATGCTGAAAGCTTGTTTTAATGTTAAAGAATATCAGAGAGGTTTGTTTATTTAAATATATAAAATCAATGGCATTTAAAGCTGTGGCTCTGAAGCAGTGCACCTAAAGCACATTTAACTTGTGACAGTATTTAAGTGAATGCGACAATCTACAGTAGGCTGGTACCATATAGAATAAAAAATAATTGAAATGAAGCTTCAGGCGAACATACTGATGAAAAAGACGCCAAGACAGAACCCCCAATTCTGCCCCCACCCCTGCCTTAGGGAAACCAGCACTGTCCCGGGGGTGGGGTGGGGGTTACTGTGATACCAAGTTGGCTGTTTGAAGCATTAAGAAATTATTTAAATATCATATATAGTAAAATAACTAACGTTCATTGTATTCCGTGTAGTAGCGCCTCAGTGCTCAGCTTTTATTTCTATTCTGTGCACTAGTACATGCCATTCATAAAAATGAAACCTACTTGCTTGCGAAATGCCACTATTTCATTATTTTTAATGCATATCCATTACAAATACAGCAGAAATTAAAATATGGGATGTCATGATATGAACAAAAGCACTGCTGCTGTTAATATAAATAACAGCGTCCGCAAATACTTATCTAGCTACGTTAGTTAAACGTTACGTTTTAATTAGATGACGTCATTCCACCGAATTATCACAACCGACGGAGTCACGATAGGAAAAGTGCAGTGGATCGGTACCCCGTTAGATTCAAACGGCGGGCCATTTTGAAACCCAGTGGCAACAAACACGAGGATAAATGTAGCCAATGTATCAAGCAAACCATTATATACAAATATATAAATAAGCATCACTCACTTCTGCAACAGCTGTTCGTGCTCGGTCTTGAGTTTTCCTAGCTCGATCTGGAGCCTGGCCCGCTCTTTAGCGGTATCATCCAGAGAGCGCCGAGCGTCCGCCAGCTCGGTCTCATAGAGCGACTTCAGGCCGGTGAGCTCCCGGCTCCTCACCTCTTCTCTCTCGGAGAGCTGCAGGTGCAGCACGCTGTTCTCCGACTCCAAACTGCGCACTTTATCGATATAAACAGCGAGTCGGTCGTTGAGCTGCTTTAGCTCTTCTTTCTCCTGCAACCGGCTGATTCTAGTAGGGCTTAACGGCGTGCCGCTACCGCCGGTGCTGGCGCGGCTGCTTATTCTCTGACCCGCCGGAGTGGAAGTTGCTGTCGCCATTGTTGAACTGGAGCTAAAATGTAAAAACGAGCAGGTTGTGTTTGAGCAGGTAAACGCAGTGAAGTCGCGAAATGTAAATACGCCGAACAGGCTTTGTAGTACAAGCACGCTGTAAAAACGACCTGGTTAAATTTAGTAGCCCTTAAATAAGGCCTTACAAAATTGAACTTGCATAAAAACACGCGGTTGCTCTAAAATATGTCCCGCATTAAAAAAAAAAAAAGCCTTCCGGAACAGAATAAATCCAAACAATGGTTAAAACGATATAAAAGCCACTAATCTCATACAAACGACTTACTTTGTGCTCCAACCGAATGAAAGAATGGGCTTGACTAATATGGCCGCTTATCGGACTGAGACCCTCACGTGACCCGAACTCACTAATCACTAGTCGCGACGCAGCCGGGCGTTTTCAACCGAGCGTCCGAAACCAAATTCAAATAATGTGGAATGCGGGCGGTAAAGCGCCAAATAATGCGGCACCACCGACACGTGCTGTTAAAATCACAAGGTCAGTATTAGCTTACGTGGATTAGGGTTGTGTTCCATAATTATGCCAGACCCACTTCATTTCACATTCGCTTCACAGCGAGAAGGTCCTAGGTCCTTTCTCTGTGGAGTTTGCATGTTCTCCCCGTGTTCGCCTGGGTTTCCCCCGGGTACTCCGGTTTCCTCCCACAGTCCAAAGACATGTTTCCATTTTGATTGGAGACACAGAATTGTCCTGTAGGTACCTGCGATATGGACTGGCGCCCCGTCCATGGTGTTACCGTGTGCCTTGCACCCATTGAAGAGTTGGGATAGGCTCCAGAACCCCCTCCCAGACCCTAAATAGGATAAGCGATTAAAGAAAATGAACTGAACTGAACATTCCTACAGTATCTTGTGTATCCATACTACACAAACATCCATATTTCAGTACTTTAATGTGCACTCCAGCATAATAATGTATGGTAAACTAATTGATTCTACATTATTTTGCACTCCTGTATATTATAGAGCACATCAATGCACTAAACTGATTCCTCTTGGTTGCTCCCGTTAGGGGTCGCCACAGCAGATCATGGTGCTCATTATTGGTTTGGCATAATTTGTTTTAACACCAGATGCCTTAATCTACACTAATGTGTACTATGTGATCGTATTCTACTGTATGATAATGTGCACTATAGTATACTCATAGACTCAACACCAATGTTCATACTAGGAATCCTTTTAGCTGCTCCAGTTAGGGGTGCCACAGTTTAGTAGTATATACTACATTATAGTACCTACACAACTCTAACTGACGCCATACTGTATTACACTATATTTACTAATGTACAGTACAGTAATGACTACCTACTATACTGCCTTGTGTTTAAATACATTTTACAGAATTGTTGGAATGTTTAGGATATTTTACAACTTTTTTGAAACTATCAGAAGTATTGTCAGAAGTTATAAATATTACATTTTATTTACATATTTTGATTTTGTGTTCCTGCCTTGAAGTGTCTGTTTCAAGTATGCAAGGATGGCATACTCAGTGAAAATAAATGAATAAACAAATTCCTGTTTCTTTTTAAATACCACACAGCTATACATGTAAGTGAACACTACTGAAAAAGGGGAAGGTGTAATGTAAAATGTCATGTGTACGTTGTATTTTAAAGACCACACCGCTGTAAATGTATTAATTATCAAATTTAATTGCTCATTTTCCTTCATGATTACTTTGTAAATGATGACCATGTGCATGTGTGGCTTGACAAATTAATCAACCATTTACAGACACACATTTGCCTCCATAAATATTTTAACAATGCATATAACTATTTATTTTGTCTGCTTATCTGAAGCATTGTAACATTTTCCATATCTGTGATAGTGCCTAGCTTGCCCAGTGAGTTGTGCCTATTGTGACTCGGAATGAATGAATGAATGAATGAATGAATAAATTATTGAACAAACAAACTAACAATATTGTCAGAATACTTCTTGGTCTGTTTGAAACTTAGAGCTGTAAAGGTTCAACAGACTTTTCTGCCGTACAGACCGTTTCACTGATCCCGGGCAACATTCCTAACATTCCAGTTTCACATGTGGACCAAATCTGAATCCAATCCACCGAGTCTATTCTGCTGAGTTCAGTATTAAAGAAACACACCCATGTCTGGCAATAAATAACACTGACACTAGCACTGACACATTTTCCTGTTCTTAGGAAAGAATGGAAGGCTTGATTACTTACAACACATCAATAAGGAATATTTAAGCGTATTGATTAAATAAAAATAAATATGTGTTAAATAAATTATACACTAAATCATTAATTATTTTAGGGTTGAGATCAGAGATTTATTAGGTTACTGGAGTTTAGCAATGTGTTTGTTGAGCAAAGAACACCGTGCATTAGCAAAGCACAGTGGTGGTAGCATTATGTTCAAGCAAATATATAATTATATATAATTCCAAATATTTTTACTAAAAGCTGCAGATAAACAGATTTCTCGGCTTTCAGTTTAAAATCAACAAAAGAATGGATTCACCATAAAAAATCTACAAGTTTTGAAATGGCCTAGAGCGCAATCCTGAGTCTGAAAATACTAAAAATGAGTTGCTGAGCCACAGTTGCTTTACAGCTGGAAATACATTTCTAGAGAATTTTTTTCCTGCTTTACTAAGCTTAGTATGCATAGACCTGAAAAGTCTACACGGAGCCCTGAAATCACCATTTATTACCTTTGGGATGATCTAGAAAGGTATTTTTGAGCTAGACATCAGTATATAATAATATGTTTTGGTACATGGTCAGGTGGCCATGATCCAGGCCTGTTTAAACAGGGCCAAAGATGGACTGGCGAGTTTAAATGAACTTAATAGTCTAAAGGTATGAATGGATGAGAGGTAGGGCTTCTTGTGTTGTTGGTGAGTGTAGGTGTGCAGAGCAGTTTAAAAATATACCATTAATACCTGAATAAGTGTATTCTAGTGGTCACGACTACTGCTATTTTTGTCTCAAAGAGGGTACAGAAGTTTTTAAAGAGGCTCTTGTGATGCCAGTGAGTGGAGGCATCCTCAAATGAAAAAGGCAGTATTACCATAAATGTTATGGATTGGTTCAAGGCTTCATGACATTTTGGTTGTGTGGGTGTATTCAGAGAGTTTATAATGCCGAAGAGGAACAATCCAGGCAGTCCAGGCTGCTCCAGCTCTGATGAAGATAATCATCTATCGACTGTCATTTACAGGCAGAATAAACTCTGAACTACCCAGCGATGAAAACTGAAAACACAATGAAGAGCATTAACATGGAAACGTAAGCTAGATTATATTTGTATTGTTATTTTTATTAAATGGGAAACATTTTCATTGTTACTCACTGTACAATCTGTTTTCATCCCCTTCTCAGGAAGTCTAGCAAAGACCTAGACCTTGACTCCTGGATGCCTCCTGATGCTGATCTCATAAAGAAAATGGTCTCTCAAATTGAGTACTACCTTTCTGATGAAAATTTGTCCAAGGATGCTTTTCTTTTGAAGCATGTGAGAAGAAATAAGATGGGTTACATAAATATCAAGTTGCTGACATCTTTTAAAAAGGTAACTAAATATTGTTACTATTCTGGAATTAAAATGTTGTTCTTTGAGACAATATGATAATAAATTTGTACCATTAGGGCAATGGAATTAACTGTGTATTATGTCTTTCTGTTTTTGGGGAAAGGGGGAACAAATAAAGTATTATGATATTCATTCATATATTCATATAACCTTAGAACCTCAAAACACCATAGAAATAACTTTAATAGTAGTGTAAATCCTATTTATTCAAGTTAGTCTCCAGGCCACCCAAGGTGGATGGGTCCCTGTTGAGTGTGGTTCCTCTCAAGGTTTCTTCCTGTTATTTTAAGGGAGTTTTTTCCTTGCCATACATACCCATGGATTGCTTTTATTTTTTTCTTTCTGCCGGTCCTGCCGTATTCTGTATGGCTGCTTTGACATAAGTAAAATGTGCTATAACTAAATACATTTGATTATACACAAACTTACACAAAAGGGGTATTTGATATTTTCAATTGTGGCTATTTACAGCCAAATATTTGTGAACACAACTCATAATTACTAAGTTTGTATAATGGTGCCACAAATGTTGGGTTTATTTTATTGATTGGTTTGCACCATAACAACTTGTTTGTCCCTGGTTTCAGATAAAAAATATGACAAAAGACTGGAGAGTGACCGCCTGTGCCTTGCGCTACTCTTTTAAACTTGAGGTCAATGAAGAAGGAACTAAAGTGCGCAGATTGAACCCAGTGCCTGAGTCGGTCCTCTTCCATGTGGCAAGCAAATTACTACTGGTGTGGAACATGTCAGATAAAAATTCGGACAAGAGCATTATGGAGACTGCTTTGGCCATTCTGGAGCCATTTGGGACCATCACTATGGCTCGGGTCAATCGTCCAGGCAGAGAACTTCCACCAGAGCTTCAGAAATACAGCTACAGGTACCCTGAACTGTTCACTGAGGAAAGCGTGCTGGTCGAATATGAAGATCTGGAAGGAGCTGGACGTGCTTACCACCAACTCTCCCAATCTGACGGTAACACGAGAGTGCTGTTGGTGGGAAAACCTTCAAAGAAAAAACCTACCAAAATAAGCTCAGAGGATAGAAGCAATGAAAAAGCGACCTCCATCTTAACCAGGCGTTTGTCTCAATTACAAGCTTGTGGTGATGATTCTTCAGCATGCAGCTCCTCTGAGTCTGAAATTACCTCCGCATTGCCGAGAGCCAACGTACATCAATTTTCCTCAGCTCAGGTATGCAGCCCCTCAAGTAGCCCACGGCCCTGCCCAAGAGTGGTCTGTTCACCCTTAACAGGCCATCGGATGTCACCACTCTTAGCCGCAGATGTCTGGGGAAGCCCTGATACCAGTCCTGAGCTGCAACGTCGCAAACTTGACCGTTCTTCAGACCGGCAGCAAAGACGCAAACTGGCTACCAAGCCCAATCTAAAGCCAGCCTTAGAGGAGATCTCTAAAGTAAAGATGAGCCAATGGGGGACTCTGACTGGAGACATGTCACCACAGGGAGTGCTGCGTCCACCATATGGTCCAGATAAGGGTAAAGGATTTCAGACCATGGTAGCCGGGAGACAACTATGTTGTTCTTTACACAAATAAATGTATTGTGGATCATTTAGTCATGATGATTTGATGGTGTTGTTCAGGTGTGTAGAACTGGTTAAATGTTATTTGATTTTTTTATTTTAATTTATATAATTTAATGTATTTAAAATGTCTGCTAGGGGGGTGCCAAGCCGACTGGTTTAAGAGATGAGGTATTTTAATAGAGTTTAAATAAAAATAAATATTTATTGTTTAATAAAACAGTTGATTAAAGCTTTGACATAATTACTGTGTCATATAAATAAAGTTGACTTTATTCATTTAGTGTCAGTTTTAACACCACTTTATCCTGGTCAGGGTCACACACAGGGCAAAATTTAGTAGCTTGAGTTGGCCTGCACTTTTTTACCCTTCCTTTTCCTTTTCCTCACACATTCATGTACATTGTTCTGAATTGTAGGCTGCCCACCTAACAAAACCAAATGTTCTGCCACTAATCCTAGCCTGTTCTAATATATAGGGGTCCATGAAGGTGAATTCAACACAGCTTCTTCAAATATTTCCCAAATATGGGCTGATCTAAGCTAACCATAAATGTAGGGAATTGATGAAATAATAATAATTAGAAAAAGAATTATAATAATTATTATAATAATAAGAAATAATAAAAATTCCAAATTTGACATTTCCCTTAAACTTTTTTTAATTAAGCCAAATTATTTCAATCAATACTGTCACTCACTGATATTTTCAAACTGAAAGCAGGCTTAATAATTTGTCATTATTCAAATTTCTCTGTCATTCTCAGACTGCTCATTGTTCATTCAAAAGTTCTAATTATGGTCTGAAAAGCTTCAAGAGCCAGTCATAAACTGCTGTACGGCTTTTTTTTTTCAAAGCAGAGAAGTCAACAACCCTGATCTAAACTTGTATGAAGCGTGATGAGCTATGAAAGAACCGTTTAGCACTTCAGCTTCTGAGAGGGCAGTAGGCTGGGACTGAGTCAGTTTTCACACAAAAGACAGGAAGCTATCAATTATATCACTAAGACGTCTGACATGTTTTACATCAGCAGGCAGGCATGTGAGACCAGACATTATACAGACAGACCTTTCAAACGTAAAGGTTGCAACTAAAAATATGGTACATGGACATCCCGAATTACTGAGTTTCTTGTTTTAGCTAAATCATATGCTAGCAGAAGACAAACAAAATTCAGTACAATTGAAAGAAACTACTTTTGTACTTTGTGGTAACTTTAGGCAGGGTTCCCAGTGTGATTTCTCATTCTCTATGAGGTCAAAAAGAAGCTAGTTTACAAAGTTTGATGTGGAGAAACTTCTGTGGTGCAGAAAAAACCATAATGGTAAACCCATGTAAAATCTTCAAGATTCTTTAAGACCTTTTGATCAAATTATATCAAACTAAATTAGATATGCAGCAAGCTTAAAGTCACATGCCTTTGTATTTCTGGCAATATTGAACAATCACATGCAAAAAAGGTAGCCATTAAAGTCAAAGTAAGAAATGTAGTTTTATTTGTTTGCATTTTCATACTGTCCCAACTTGTGATTTAGGTTTGAACAATACACTCCTTAATGATTGGTAAGGATATCTTAACACAATTTAATAATTCAGAGAATAAGTGCAAGAACAATTATTAATATAAACTTTGAGCATTTATGCATCATGGACGGAAACTTAAAGATGGCTGTTATTTAATACAAACTCTACATGAAAGTGTCTTTCCTGCTAACAAGCCAACACATCTGTGGCCTTTGCAAATCATTATATACAGTCGTGATCATTCAAGCTGCTTCTTGCAACACATTAAAACATTTATTGAATTCTGTATGTTTAAAAGCGTCACACTGACTTACCCTATTATTATCCTTGCATGTACAGTGTTACAACAATAACATATCACATCTACATGTATTAGTGGCCAAAAACCTCAAAATCGGCTTCACAGAAAAACAAAACCTAGAGCAATCATTACTTCTGCATTAATACAGCTTTACTAGCGAGTGTCATTAAGCAGAATCCAATAAAAAAAGATGAGAAGACATTTACTGTTTTAATAATTAAAAATGATAGAACAGCAGCTTCATTTATTTTTTGGGGGGAAAGCGAGACAAATTAGGTCACGAGTTTCCTGACCTTAGGCACTAGAATTTGGATTACTGTCGCATTACAAAAGTTTAATGTACTTTGAATTGAACAATTTTCAAGTTCTCTGAACTTTGAGCCATGGTAGCTTTTCTAGTGGTGCACTGCCTTCATGTCATCTGGCGTCAGTATTTATCCCGGAGTTGTACTAAATATAAACCAGGTAGAGGATATGACGGACTGTCTGCTATATAATTATACTTTATAAGTGCCAGACGATCAAGAGCATTAACAACAGATTAATTCTCACTGTCTTTAGAGTCACTCAAACACAAAGCAGCAGGAATCAAAAGACCTCAAGGTCATTCGAATTGTAAACAACAGCAGTGTCCTCTGTACCCACGGCGGGTTCCGGCTGGTCCTCCCCGGCCTCCTCGAGTGACTCCAGGGCATTATTGGTGTCACTGGCGAAGGTTTCTCGTGAGTTGTCGTCGTGCTCCTGCAGGTTTAAAGTGGTGATCGCTTGTTTCATCTTTTTGGCCACTATGTGCCTCCGTCGCTTATTGGCAGCCTTTTTGTTGTTGTTCTCTTTCTGGTTCTCTTCCTGAAATATTTCCTAAAAACATGGAAAAAGGTTAAAATTCCTGATAACCGATCCAACAGAAAGAATCGCCCCACTTGGAGATCGAACCCAGGACCTTCTTGGTGTGAAGCAACAATGCTACACAATGCCACCCGTTATTGTTATACGTTATTATAAAGTACAGTCTAGTTGTTTACACACAACAATTATTACACATTAGTTTGGTTTTTTTTATTCTGGGATCAGTGTTGCTAACGTACCCTGACTTGCTTACGAGAAATACTAGGAGTGTTCTTCAGCAAATTGAGATAAACACCGCCAGGCGTCCTCCTTCTACTACCATCCTGCAGCAAAACAAATATTTTAATACATTTTCAAACAAAAATAAAAAGAAATCATTTTGAAAAACATTTTGCCTCGTGTTCAGGCTTTTAAATCATAAATATTTATGCAATTATAATACAATTTACATGTTATATTCATAAAGCAAGGGCGTGGTAGACCAGTAGGTAGAGCTTTAAGCTATCAACCAAGGATTGGCAGTTTTAATCCAGGCTCTGCTATGCAGCGACTATTGAATCTTTGAGCAAGAACCTGAACCCTCAGTGGTCCAGGGATGCTGTATGATGGCCGACCCTGCGCTGACTCCAGCCGCCAAAGCCAGGATATACGAAGAAAGAATGAAAAATAAAGGCATTCTATTTTATTCTAAAGCTCAAAACTCCAAATTTATAAATGAAATGGGAATTTGACAATATATTTGCAAATTCCATGAGTGCGTACTTGAAGAATTTATGTTCACTGACTTGTTCAATTTATGTTCAACTGTCCTACAACATATATTTTATAGGGAAAATTCATCAAACCTGAAATTTACATGTGTCTGCACTCATCGGTTGGTCAGGAACTAATGACAAAGAAAAACTTAAATTTAGCCCTTACCATCGTGTAAAGACCTCCAGTCTGTTCAATAGTTGCAGTTTCTGACAAAAGCTCTAATGCTTTCTTTGAGCCGATCACAGTCACCACACGCTGGATTAATTCTTTTTTCGGCTCCATTAACCTTTCAAGAAGAACAAGAAACATGAGCTTACAAAAGAACTTCATATGTACTTATCTGGCTGAAATTACTTTTCTTAAATGCTCCACCCCGAGAAACACACTGTTAATGTTGGGATGGGCCTCAACATAATTGATCAATTTCATTTTAGAACTCAACAGCCACTTTTCTTACCTGTGAGCTATCTCATCGATCACTTTGTCTTCAGGGTCATCTGGAGTCACCTCAAAGCGCCCCTTGTAGTCCATTTCGGCTCTCGGACCGATCCTTTCCTTGACCGACCTCTTTCTCTTCAGGTGCCCGTCGCCATTTTCTTCCTGTCCTCTTTGCTGCATATAGTCCTCCAGCTGCCCGTCCAGCACAGCCTCCATGCTCTGCTCCTGCTTCTCCTTTTCTATCAGTTTTCTTGCCAGGACGTAGTTGTAGGTCTCGCTCTGGCGGCTGTCCATGCTCACGCTTCCCTCCATTCCCAGGATGCCAAGCTCAGCTGCGACAGCTTCTTGACTCTGTTCCTGCACAACAGTACCCCAGACGTTGTTCACTTTACGGGATGAAGGTCCAGTCACCGCAGCAGAGCTTCGGAAGGCTGCAGGAGGCATCGCTGCTGGAGCGTTGGTGCACTTCTGACGCTTTATCCTCCATGTTGCGGCCTCTTCTTCAGAGTCTGAGTCACTGTCACTGGAGTCTCTTGTGATGGAGCTACGATAATTGGGGACGGTAGTGGTCTGTGGACACTCTCTACTCTGGAAAGACTGAGTTGAAAAAGCAGGGGCCATCTAAAGAGAATGGCAAACAAATGAGAAAACTTGTTTCCTAATACCTGATCATATTTCCTACTGAT
>JAYDZF010000016.1:13521108-13532288 GCA_034509105.1 Microcambeva barbata | reverse complement strand
TCCACAAGCATATAGTTTAAATATAACCATTTCATTTATTTAACAAAATTATAACTTCAAAGTTGGACAGCTCTGCCATCGCTATAGTTTTTTTTTTGTCATTGAAGCGGCATCTCAACCAGCCTAGTAATTTCGACTGTACAAAAAATATTACAGCTCTTTATTACATTTATTTATAAGCTGTTCAAATAAAAAGAAGCATTTGTAAATAAAAGTCTTACACATTCGTTTTGACATGCACATTCATACTGCACAGACACAATAAACCGAATCAGACAGGACGCAAACAAATCGGCTGCATATTGTGTACAAATAGTCGGCAGAGAAAGTTTGAGAAACGGTGAATACATGAAGATGGATGGATATTTGAAGATTTCAAGAAAGTAAAGAAACGGAATGTGCGGGTTCAAAACTGAAAAGTCAGGCGCTTGTTAAAAAATAAATACAATTCTGTTTCAAAACTGCATCAGCGCTTACGTCTCACGCTGTAAAGCTTGCATGCACCCTGCACACCCATCATCCATAGAGAAGTCTCAGGATATTTCTTTTGCTCTGCATTTCTGCTTATTCAGTCCGGTCGAACCGAGAAGTATCCTTAGCAGAATATCTTATCAGTTTTCATGCAAGTGCCCTGCTTGTCCAGGCTTTTTGATGCAGAGCCTTACTGGTAACCGAGGGCTGAGGTAGATCCCAGTCTCTGGCTGTAGAGGGCATAGTGGGAATAGTACGGTGCAGAGGCTGGTAAAGAGTGCATGGGTAACGTTGGTGCTGTCGGGAGTGGCATTTTACTATACGGATGGTAGCGTGTCAGTCCCAGACTTGGAGGTGCCCTCAAGGAGTAGGAACTGGGTAAGGACGCGGGACTGCTCTGGGGTGGCAAGTGGAGATGGCACGGCGAGGACGACGGAGGGTACGAAGGCAGGAGTTTTCCGTCCACACCCGGCAGGGACGTGTGCGTACGGAGGTGGGCTAGAAGTTCGTCAGACGTGGCAAAGCGCTTATCGCAAGGTCCGCTGGCCGAAACCCAGTTGCAGGCATGCGGGAGAGGCTCGTTGGGAAGCATGAAGCCGTACGTGTAAAGAGGGTGAGAGAGGGATGGCGTGATGCTGGAAGACAAAGAGCTCTGGTGGAGCGAGTGCAGCGAAGGATGACCAGGATACACCAATGGAAATCCAGGTTTTAGTGAAGAAGAAGGGTCGTGAACACATGTTCCACAGTTTCCACCCAGATGAGGGGCGTTTGGGTAGCTTAGGCAGTATGGGTCCCGACACAAGCCCTGCATGAATGATGGAGGGGATGCTCCCGTGAGTGGGCTTGAGCTTGGGTGTTTTCCAGCAACTCCGACTCCAGCGCCACCTAGACTGGACTTGGGGTCCAAGCCAGGAACAAACTGTCCGTGATAGCCAGCGTAACTGCCCACTATTGAGCCGTGGTAGCCCATGCTGGAGGACGGAAGTGAGAAAACAGGGTGACTGGATTTGAAGGGAGAAATAGATACAGGCCTCAGTCCTCCTGGCTGAGACGGTTGGGAGTCTGATTTGCTCTCGTTACTGGGGCTGCTGTCCGAACTTGAACCGCTGGAGTTGGCGCTCGTTCTGGCATGGCTCGAGTTGGCCAACTGGGGACTCTCCGGACTCACCTTACTAGACTCTGTGTCTTTCTTTACGCCGCCATTACTATCAGAGTGTCCCATCTCTGTGGTTTTGCTCTCACCATTGGCAGTCTGTGAACGTCCAGAGGGGTGCCCAGCACCCGGAGAGAGGGTGTGTCTTTGTGCCTGAGTCAGCAAAGGCGAGCCAACCCGAGAGCTGGGAGAAACGGTCCGAGTATGCTGAGGCTGACAGCTCGACGTGCCGTTGCTCCCACCCATGGAAAGACAAAAGCCGGGCTTGTTAGCCGCCCCGCCAGGGTCCCTCTGGCTGTCCGGACCCGTTTTGGAGTAAGGCTTGAAACTGGATTTGTCGTCCCCTGACGGGCGCTGCTCACCGAGCTTCAGGGTCGAGGAGGTGGTCCGAGTCGAGCTGTCTTTTTCCCCATGTCCACTCGAAGTGATAGAGGCCAGTTTGGAGGATGACGGGGGATCTGGTTTGCCAATCTGAGAGCACGTCTGAGCCAAGAGGGCTAATGGACTCTTCTTAGCATCCAGCTGGAAGAGAAATAAACAAACTGTGAGAACAGTAAAAGGCCGATTTTTGTTTTAATCTCATGATACATTTAATATTCAGTATTGACTTTAGACAAAGATCACTAATGGCTGATAGGTAGAATTCAGCCTACATCAATATTCTAATGAAAAAGATCCTGTTTCAAGCTTTTTCCACTTCAAATGTTTTCGGGAATGTAAGTGGCCATTACTGCCTCTCCAGGAAAGCAAACACATTAATAACGGGGATAAAATAAAAGCTTAGAAACTCTAACACAAAAATATTCACTCATAGAATAAAATCCTTCAGTTTATTAAAAACAATCAATCCATATAAAAATAAATCAGATTTCCTGTATACACAGTATTAAGTTTTTAATGAAACACAACAGCCTAGTCAACTAAAAACAATAAGCACATTTCTAAATATAAATACCAATAACTGTTTTAAAAAACAAAGCATTAAAAAAAATAAATATTAATAGTTTTTAATAGTAATAAAGGCTACAAGCATATTTAAAATAATAGAGTTCAAATCCTGTACAGTACAATAACACTTTAGTAATCGTGGTTTCTTATGAATATCACATAGAAACGTACTTATTTATTAATAGTTATTATAGTTGCTCTTTGTTATTTAATTATTGCTTTATCAACTATACAATATATACTATTAATAATACTTTACGATATTAATAATAGCAATTGTAATACATTAATTTGGATGAATTAGTTTTAATGTATTAATACCTAAACGCACATAATTGATTGTATTGAAGGTCAGAACCATCAGTAGAATATTATACAAAAGTTTGAACACCAGTTTGTCCCATAACGTTTTTAAAAGGAACTTAAAATTGAATCATATTTTCCGGTGACTGTTTTAGAGGTAATTAAGTAAACCTGGAATAACCTGTAGTAATTGTGCCACCTTACGTAGTGCAGATGTTTAAATGATTATTTTACAGTAATAAATAAAAATACGATTCGTACCTCGATGCTGACGGGAGCCGAGGTGAGGGGCTGCAGGTACTCCGGGTGCAGTAAATGGCCCGAGTGCGCGGTCAGCATCTTCACGATTTTAATCGGGAGTCGCTTAGCCTGACGGGCGGGATCCGACGGATCTAATAAAGCACCGAATGTGGAAGTATTTGTAATTCCAGTGAGTCTTCTGTAAGTGAAGTTACCGGGAGCTTTACCGGAGCTCGGGCTGTGAGAAGCTAAAACGGCAGATCCGCTCGCAACGAGGTTCATTGGGCGCGAGGCTGAGCGATCACACTGGATACATACTGGTACCAAAAACAACAATCACCGGCCGAGCTGAGCGTCCATGTCAGGGTTCAAATAATCCACGATTAAACACGAACTGAAAAAAACAAACAGGATTTTCAGAGCTGACACAGATTTACTCCGAACGCGATCATGATCAGTCAGGGCTCCGTTTATCTTCGCGACGTGACTTTCATCCACAACGTCACAAAAAGAAAAACAAAATCGGTTTTTATAACTCTGAATCGCTCCCTAATCATAGAGAGTTGTTCTTGTTATGTAAGAAATTAAACAAGTCCACAAATCCACACACAAAAAAACTTGGTGAGCAAAAAGACAAACGGAAAATAGCGACAAACTGCAGCGCGAGCGCTTCGGTCAATCCAGCACGTGCGCTCTTCTCGGTCTCGTGCACTTCAGCTAAGCGAACGGCAGAAAGAACTCTGAAGTCCGCACACCGCAGACCAATCAGCGTCGCCTGCATCCCTAAAGGGGAGGGGTCAGGAGAAAGGGTGGGCTTATCAGATCAGACTCCGCCCACCGATCGTTAGTCATATCCGTGTTCATTACGGCACAAGACTGGCAGCCGTGCTCTTCATGTCAACCTACTGTACCTCAGCCTCTCATCTCACTCCCGTGTAATAAATGAGCTCTTACCTGGATCAGGATCTCCAGCACGATAATAATGATGTCACCGGGGTAGAAGAGAGAGAGAGGGAGCTCATTTCCCAGAACTCCTCCCGCCCAGCCATAAATTGGGCTATAAATCCTAAACCAACTCTAGAGATCTGAAATTTGTAATATTCTAGGTCTTTAAATATAGACTGGGATGAAGAAATAATTTAAGAGAATAGGCCAGCACACTCCCTGTTTCAATATTTTTCTAAGTCATCCTAGAGGAAGCGTTTGAGTCGGCCACATTTAATAAGCCGGATCTGAAACATTCATTCTTTAACTGCCACCATGCTATTCTGCCATTGCCCTCCATAATAAAGTAAAAAGTTAGGAATAGACCATCAGGAATTCTTTTGTTAGCGTGCAACAGTGGGTCATGAGCAACGTTATTGATTTCTTCCCTCTTCTTTATGCAGGCTTGGGAACGGCACTACAGTACACTGGTTAGTCTGGGTTTTGTGAATCCTAGTGGCTAGGGAGGTCCCCAATCAACCGGGGAGTTCAGACTCTCAGTGATGGTGTGCTTGCAGAAAATTTTGCAGCTCCACCTGGGAACAACAGGAATAGATCACTGGCATGAAAATGTAAAACAGCCTTTTGAAGAGCAAATTTAAAAGACCACACCGGTAGATAAGACAATACTTATTGGTGTGATCAAATCCAGGCCCACAGAAGTGTGTGTGATACCCACAATTCCTGCCGGTGTACAATGCCACACAACATCTAAATAAATATAATTAATATAAGAAATGTGTACGTAAATATCATTTTAGTTTAATTATACATATAAGTTGACATATTTATGACACAAGTCACAATTTGTTTGGCACAGTGTGTTACCCTAGCCTACGATTGTTAAGATCATAGTTTGTATCTCAGTGGTGGCATGATTCTCTTTGCCCAAGAGTGTCCGAAGCCCTGCGACGGACTGTAAGTACCAAATGTTTTCCTCTGAAACTGGACCCACCACAATCCTGACCAGGATTTACTAAAAATGAAATGAAAACGATGATGAGGTGTATCACTGCACTTGTATGATTTTCACATTGATCCTTAAGGAGAATAAAAGAACCAAACTCTTTTCTTTAATCATATTCAACAAATGATTTTGTTGATTCATAAATTTCATCTGAAGCTTCCAATATGCATTTATTACAGTAGCCATAGCATGTTTATTTTTAAGAAATAATTATGAAAATACCAAAGCACCAACTGTGTAAATAGTACTTGATTTCTCGGACTCACCTGGCAGAGCATCATAGGGATAGCTTTTACAACCAAATACAAGACCATACTGATATAACTGAGATCTACACATGGCTCATTTAACTGTGGAGGTAAATTAAAAATAATTTCCTAGTGCTCCGAGAAGCTTTATTCTTCAGTGACTTAAACACAGCAGTAAAATAAGACGGGCCGTGTAGTTCAGCCTGTAAAACTGGAATGTTAATAACTTTATTGCATTGCTTCTCCTGACTGATCTAGCAGCGAGCTAATTTTGTTAACCTAATTACACAATGAATTGGTTAAAGAGCTTAAAAATTACGCCTGACAAGCGCTATTAGCGGTAGCCTGAAATAGTCACAGCTGGAGAAGCTTTGAAGCCGGGAATCCTCGTGCCATCGGAGAAATGTAGGCCTATTCATCATAAGCCGCGAGCTCAATTCTGCAAATAGGAATGATGGATTAGACTTTTTGCTTCCCCTCTCGCTTATAAACTGGGACAGATAGATTATTTATTGGTAAGAGGAATCATTTATTGATATCAAGCATGTCTGTCACGTACTGACGTACATGTTAGAATCAGAAAGATGTATTTATTACTGATAATAGTGTTTTAAAATAGTAACTGTTAAACCTGAGGTAATGTTTAATGTGGTATTGTTCTGGAAGCTTCACTCCAGGTTGACCTCTGTCAGACATTACTTGAGGTTCGGCCGAGGTCAGCGCAGTGATAAGGAGATCGCTGGGACAACAGAATCAGCAGAAAGGTCAGGGGTTAAATCACAGAGCTGTCGTGATCAGACACAGATGTTTGCTTTGTAGTTTTTATGTTTGAATTTTCATGAATCTGTTTATGAACAATAATTACTACACACATTTTTAATATAGAAATGTGGAATTCAAGCCAAGTTTCTGAATGACATACAATGGAAAGATGAGCAATTTTTATTTAAATAACTCTACAGCCAAAAGTATGTGGACAGTGCTTTAGCCACACCTTTTACGAGAATTGGTGCTGCTTTGTATGACCATTTTCATTCCTTCGTGGCCATGTTTCTAGCAGACCATAGACATGGTTGATATGATCGTGTTCTTAGCTGTATTGTGAGTGGGAATGTTACCAGCAGATGACCCCACCATAGGGTCATGACCTCAGATATGCGTAGCTTTATCAGCCCGACTGAAAGCTCTGAAACTACGGAATTCTAACTTTATCACTTCTTGCTTTAACCTGTTCCCGTTTCTCGCAGAGTTATTTTTCAAACCCGAGGCGGTCGAATCCAGACATGATTTACAATCGAGTGAGTGCTCTGTGTTTTCAGAACCATCTAGATGACTGAAGGCTCTGGAGTTGAGTTGAAAGGCTTGAGAAACAAGCAGAGAGGAGGAGAAAAAGGCAGAGGGAATAAAAAGCCAGCAGGAGGGAGGAAAGTCGAATGGCCGCAGAGAGAAAAGGCCAGAGAAGGGGTGTGGTAGGAACAATAGGGAACCGCTATGGGACGTTTCATGGGTCGCCTTGAAGTTGCTCGTCAACAGATGTGTCACCATGTTAATGACTGATTGCCGTTTCCTGTTGTGGACGGTTGTCAAGCAGGTCTCCCATTGGGAGGTCAATAAATCTTTTGGCAGGATAAGTGGACCTGATGGCTATTATAATTACACAGAAGCACTTCATTGTAATTGTGCTCTGGAGGCTTTCTTTAAAATTGTGACACTTATGTGGAGAATGGACTGTGCAAATCGAGGGGCTGTTCCAAAGATAAACAAATTCATATTTTTGCACTTAGTTGGGCATTAAAACAAAATAAAATATCTGATGGTCTTACCTGTTGACTGTCTCGTTTTTGTTTTTTACTTCTGGCTGCTCCCGTTAGGGGCCGGCATTGATTGATTCGCATGGTTTTTATGCCTGATGCTTTCCCGACACAACCGTCCTATTTATCCGTGTTTGGGTAGCTAGATACCTATGAGACAATTTAGTCTCCAATTAACCTGACTGCATTTTTTGAACACGGGAAGAACATTCTACACACAGAAAAGACCTGGAATATCTCAGCTGGAGGATCGAACCCAGGACCCTCTTGTCGGCCCAAGTACAAGTGAGTATTCCACATTACATGCCAAAAGTATGTGGATGCTCCTCTTAATTTTTGAGTTTAATTTTCAGCCACACTGTTTTTCTTCCTGCTAGTTGTAATCTATAACCTCTGGTAACATCATGCTCACATACTCTGCCTAGAAATGAGACCAGAAATCAATCATAGTCCACCAGTTGGACATCCAGATCATCAGATATCTGAACGGGTTGTAAGATAGAACCCCACTCTGGTCACTCCAAAAGATCTTCAGTACAGATATAGTATTGCTTGCTGGATAGACGTCTCTGTAAAAGTTTTGCTTTGTTTGATGGGAGCATCTGGGGAAATACGGAAATACCAGCAACTTCAGTCACCCAGCTAATAACACCCTGACAGGCACATATGGTGGGGCTCGAACCCAGGATCTTCGTTCTGTGATGTAACGGTGCTACAAACACAGATGGACTCACAGTCTTATATTCATCGGTTTGGTTATCCACATATTGATGATCCACCAATCTTAAATCTTTGATGATTTACGCTTCTGCAATTCATTATCATTTTTCTCATTGGTCTGTCCAATGTCTGTCACTGTTTCTGCCGTCGGCCAGCGTCGACGTTCCTCATTAGAGCAGCACGACGTTCCTCCCGAGGACATTCCATAATCCTTTCCTCTCTGAATCCTCTCTATGCATGCACACGGGCGAATACAGCAGCACAAAGGCAGGCATTGTTTTTCCCGTGTTAGCGTTATCAGGGGGAGTGGGTGGGAAGCGTAATTGGTTGACATGCGCCAGCCATCGGGGCTGAGATCTGATCTGTATGCGTGCTGTTGTGTGAAATTTCATCTGACATCAAAGGTGTTTATCTCCTTGGCCTGTAGATTTGTGATGGAGCCCCTACCGCCTCTACCAGCCTCACGATTGCATGTCATACTGAACCGAATCTGCATCTCCTTTAAGACTTTGCTTATCGGGTAGACGTTGAATGATTTAGAATTTTGGAAATCAGGTTCCTTGGTGTGTTTTTGAATTGCGGGTGCATCGAAATACGGGTTTTTATGATTCGTGACGCATTTCTAGACAAATGTGTCTGTTGTAATAAAGCAAACAAACTCTCAAGAGATTTGGATGTGAATCCATTCTTGAAGATCACCTAAAAATGCAGATTATCTTCCCTGACCCGGCTGGGATTTCTTAGCAAGACAATGGGACATGGGTTGGAATACCGTGACCAAGAGTTTCAAGTACTACCCTGGCCCCAAGATTTCCCTGAGCATCTTTGGGACCTGTCGAATCCTCCACAAAAGTTCCCTCGAGCAGCTGTAAGATGCAGTGCAGTCAGCATGGCTCCAGGTGACCCAACTGAGTCTTTCCTAACCATCCTTGCTGCCATTCATGTGGCACAGCGCTTATCCTGCATAGTCATAATAATGTGACTCTCAGTGTACACTAGTGCTGAAAGTCTGTACTCAAGGTTAGAAACTCTTAGCGCCAACCTAGTCACTAGGACACACAAACCAGCATTGTAGCACCAGTCCCAAGCCCGGATAAATAGGCAGGGTTTGTCAGGAAGAGCATCCGGCATAAAAACTATGCCAAATCGATAACGCTGGCAATCTGCACTTCTGTTTCTTCACTAGTTTCCTTCCTTCCTACCCATCTGTAGAGTACACTAAACCCAACGACGGCCATTTGATGCGTCGAGCACACTGCAATAAAAACAGGGTGTCGTCACAGTCAGGGTGCCATCACACTCTCCATCTGTTAACACTAACGCAGTTTTACCCGCTGTATTGCGTGCCATATGGGTTCCTCCACACAAAGACTTAAAAAGACTCGTACGACTTGGAGTGTGACTACGTATCACCTGAACAGACAAACACACACACACACACACACCAAAAGCATCTGCTTCTGCCCATGTTTTTTAACCGATGAGGCTTGGCTGTGTCTCAGAGTCTTGATTTTTGCGCTGTGTGATCAAGAACAGAAACATTGAAAAAAAGAATGGAAGGATTGCGACACTCAGGGCCGTCAGTCATCACATTAGGAATAAAGGAGGGCGTTGGCCGACCAGCTTTGATGTAAGAACGGCTGCGGGCCTTCAATTAAAAGCTATGATTGTGTAAGTAAATCAGTCTCTTTCAGCCCTGTCACATCAAACAAAATCATTATTATTAGGTTCGACCCTCATAATGAATCAGAGCTGACATCTGACAACTAAAGGTTGGGTAATTGTACAAGACAAAACTCGGCCTCAAGTGGAATAAATGAACGATACCGGTACATAGCAACAGCAGGTCATGTGACGTAGCCAGGCGGACCTTGTTTTCTGATTTATTTCACTACAAAATGTTTGCAAACCCTTTGAAATGTCTGCAATTGTTGCATTTAAAGTAATAAAATGTAGTCTGACGTTTTTTGAGTTCTTACATAAGCCAAAGATATTGATCCTGAGCCAACAGGCAGACATTTTATTTTTTAAAAGGACACATTGACATGCAGCCTATTAGCTCAACCAGAATAACATACGTCCATGTATAGACCTCAATCAGAATAGACTAGTCCACTTAAAGCCATTTTGAAAACTATAACTACACCGGAGTAGAGCTTTAAGTAATCCATCAAAATAATTGTGCGTCCAGGTTGCACTGTGGGATATTCCGCTAGCACACCAGTGCAGAGATCCTGAACTCCTCGTTTTGAAACTCGTCATTGATCCGACACAACCTTCCCTATGTACCCGTGTTTGGGAAGTCACAACATTGCACTGGCTTGTGAATCATAGTAGTATAAATAAGACAATTCAGTGTCCCCAATTAACCTGGCTGCATGTTCCTGGAGGTAACATGCAAACGCCACAAAGAAAGGAACCAGACCACCCACCTGGGGATCAAACTCAAGACCTACAGTCACCAGCCTTTTGTGATGGATGTTCCCAGCATGGTAACATCAGCAAAAATCTTTTGGTTGAGCATGTAGCCAGTGATGCGCCGCTGCTTTCACATTAACTAATGAAAATCTTCCTCCTCTTAAAGCTTCCATGTGTGTCCAAAAAGACTTTAAAATGTTTTAGTGTGGAAACTCTTTAAAGGAGTTAAAGAAGCTTCTTTAAAGAAGCAATTCCTCTGCAATGCAAATAAAAACATCTTTATTCTTTATAACATCAAGATTTTCTTCTCGGAGAACAGGGCCCTTCTTCAGCCCAAACTCCTGAGTACTTTTAACCACCTGAATTCCCGTCCATTTAATATTAAGTGTGTAAATGTTATTGATATCAAATAAAAGCCTAGAAGCATCATAAACTAAAACAGCGAGCCTCATTTGTACCGATCTATCTGCGTTCCTTTTAAAACCTCCTCCCTTATTTATGAGGACGCACCACTGTACTTGAAAAACCGCCAAGGCCGTAATTAATTTCCTCCAGATGAATATATGAATACGAACCGGCGGCATATTTCACCGAACGGCTTTGACGTGGCTTTCCAGAATGTGATTACGCCTGCCCCAGAAAGGCGGTGGAAGTCGTTTTTCATCCGAACAAGCGCCGCTTTGTCAGCTGGGGCATTATTCAGAGTCACCGGACTGCTGGAACACCTTTGAAATATTTCCTCCGGTGACCTCCTCTCGCGCTGAACTGGGACGATCATTTCCCCGATGAACGCATCCTGGTGGGTAGTAAAGTACCTGGCGTGTCATCAGACCTGCCGGAGATGCTAAATTGCTTTCTAATACCGGCGTGCTTAGTTCTAATCATGCTAACCACAAGGCTTACACTACCTTCCCTGT
>JAYDZF010000016.1:13417333-13437006 GCA_034509105.1 Microcambeva barbata | reverse complement strand
ATTGAACCAAGCAACAGTGCAACACACTAAGCTACCATGCCGCCCGGTCAATTCATTTAAATTATGAATTAAATTTCCATAACAAACATTAAATATTAAACGGCACATATGTTACATATTATCAGAAACTGGTTGTTTAATGGTGGGTGCATGTGTGCTCTGCAGACTCCCCAGGCTCGGGAAGGCTGCTGTCGTCATCCGCCAGCAGAGGCTGCAGTCCCAGCGGCAGCCCTAAAGGGGATTCGTGGAAACAGCCGGGGCAGAAGCGGACACCCCAGCTGGACTCCCGTCTACAGCTGTCTCTTAGCAAGGAGAGCCTGGACAGTGGCAGGGAAAGTCCTCTAGAGATGGAACCCGGCAGCACCAAGCCAGAGAGCCAGAACGATCCCGAAGTCGGTGCCCTGGACTCCGCCCTCGGAGAGGAAGCGGTCAGAGACTGTGACAATGCTACCTCCATCTCAGAACTGGAAAGCAACGGTTATACCGAGGACAGCATAGACCTGGAAGCTTCCCAGGACCAAAGAGACAGGATCTGTCTGGAGCCCATCTATGATCTGTATGCAATATCAGTAAGTGTCACTGACCTAGACCTTGACATGGTCTTGATGTATATCAAAATGCTGGCATGCTTTCAGCATTAATGATTACAATTGAATCGAATGCGATTGAGAAGTGTACTGTCCTGGGTGAGTTACTCCATTGTGCTCACGGACCAAGTTGGACCCTGACCAGCGTAGATAGGTGGTAAAGGTGAAAATCAATGAACGAATGTATTCATGATCAAGATAAATCATTACAGTTTCTTTCATTGCTCGGGGGTCCTGGTTTTGTGGTCTTTAAATGTAAAGCTGACACAAAGATGTTTATTCAGTGCTGTTGTGATTTTTTTTTACTTTGATATTAATGTTAATTGGACCTGTCGGGGGTTAAAGTTTCATTATTTTATTGTAGAAAGCGTTTCCTAATTAGTGATTCAGTTATATTGGATAATCCAATCGATACCTAACATTTTGCAAGCTTGGAATTCTTTCACTCTCTAAAGTGATTTTTTGTTTGAATGTTCCCAGTGCCACTCAGGGATTCTTGGAGGAGGCCATTATGTCACATATGCCAAAAACCCCAATGAGAAATGGTACTGTTACAATGACAGCAGCTGCAAGGTATGGAATTACTCACGCGAGAATCTGAGGCTGACAACTTTCCTGTAAAGATTTATTTAATTACATGTTGGAACTCACTAAATTACTCATTACTAAACTCAATGCTTAGGGGTGTTCACAAGGGTGCTCCAGTCAGTGTGTATTAAATATTTTATATTGCTTTCTGTGTGTGTGACGAGTACAGGAGGTGAACCCTGAGGAGACAGACAACGATTCAGCGTACATCCTCTTTTATGAGCAGCAGGGAGTGGATTACTCTCTGTTCTTGCCAAAGACTGATGGGAAAAAGATGGCCGACACGAGTAGCATGGACGAGGATTTTGAAACAGACTACAAGAAGTACTGCGTCATTCAGTAACGTCGACGCACAGCAAGCACTCACCTGATCTCTCAGATTGAGAAGAGTTTCCTTTGTTTTAGCCGAGCTGTGGTACTGTCGAGTTATTTCAGTCTTTTAGTGTCTGCCAAATTCCGGAAGCAGCTGTTCTGTTGGCAGTTTTCTTTTGTCTTTTCATTTCTTCGTGTCTTTTGTGATTTTTATGTACAGATTAAATTAGTAAGTGCCGGTCACGTACTCTACGAATCATGTGACATGGGACGTTCGCTGGTACTAGTCTATTTATTGTGAAAAAAGAACCTTTTACACACACATTGTGGCATTGATTGTTCTGGTACCTTTTTAAATCTCAATTTCAGTGCTGCCCTGGCAATATGATTTATTTTTTATGTCATTGTCATTTTTCGTCCCGTTTACATGTTATTTTAATAGACGAGTCGATGGATTTGGAACTGTATTTGGTTAATAATGATGGATGCACTTTTAGGCGTTAAGTTGATGTCATTTTTACATTCTGCGATGTTGCACATTGAATGTCATTCCATGCTTGTTTACATTTTGTTGCTGCATAAAAAGTTAGCGAATCCTGTAGATTTTCTGGATCTGCATTAATATGTCATGTGATGCTGACTGACCTTCATCCATGTCATAATAGTAGACAAACACACGCTGCACATGATCTTTATTAAACGGAATGGCGATCGGTGCTGCAAAACACATGTGTAAGAGAAATAAAATGTCTTTAGCTGGTTATTAGACTTGTACAACAGTAAATACTCTCTGATTTTGTTGGGGTCCAAGTCCCAGACTTTGATTTGACTATTCCAAAACACACGCCATGCTTTTACAGAGCAGGACACGGCTACAACCAACGACCCCAATCGTCATCCATAAATAACTGAAATACCTGGCCGAACAAAAGACTTTTTCCAGCTTGGATAGTAAGTAATTTGTAAAGACATGAAAAGCACTAGTGTGTTATTATATTAGGCAGTTGTGTTTGTCTATCATTATTGTGGAAATCGGTTCACATTCCATTTCATTTTAATGCTGACATCTCAAATTCAAAGGGGTTTATTGCATCTGTTTGTTGTCTGGCTGACTGTTGTGACTTATTGTGATTCCACTCGTTTTCTCTGTGCCAACTGGTTTCTTTTGTTTGTGCCACTGAACTGTCTTCATTTTCTTTGCTCAGGACACCCGGATTTTAAATCGTCAGCATGCCACAAGAAAAACTGAGCACCTTGTTAATCTACAGGTTACAAAAGGAAGAAAATGCCGGCATATAAAATCGAGCACTTTTCCACTTGTGAATGCTCTGAGTGTAAAACGTTTGGGCCTCTGTTCTCTAACGTCAATGCTAATATTATCAGTGCCCATAGAGGTCAGGCCAAAATCAGTGAGGCAATACGAGTATTGTTTTGACTTTGTATCATTGTGCCACTATTTAACACATACATTTCAAATGAGCAATTGGCTTTAAAGATCTTGTCTAAATAGTATTAAATATTGGAACACTAGCTCATCATATCTTCTGTTACTTTTTATGTGTGTCGTTTGTGCTGCTCATGGTCTGTTTTATCAGTTATCAGATGAAACATCAGTAATATTAAAAAGAACAATGTAATAGTTAAATAGTTTTGTGTATCTACATATGAATACCTGGTCTAAAGTCCAAAGCCCCACCCAGACCCTTGAACATAAGGTAATTGCAAACATAGGATTTTTTTCTGCTCTGACCCTGCCATCTCTATCTATCTTTCTAAGACATTTAGTAATGTGGGGAAAAAACCTGAATCACAAAATATTTTGTATATGCTGTGGCCACATTAAAATTCCTAAAGATCAAGGCCACTGTGGTCTTGGAAGCACTCAGAGCCTTCAATATTGTTTTATACTGGATCAATGCCTTGTCATAAATGGATCACAAAGATCCACAGAATGGTCTTGAGATGTAAGCCTTTATGAGCTTTAGTCTTTGCTTTCAAACCTCCTGTCCAATCAAAGTAAATTAGTTAAAATGGTGTTTAATATTGTCGCATTGGCTAATTCAATATCAGTATTATTTATTAATTATATTTATTTATATTGAGTTATTATATTATTAAAATTATAAATTATTATCTTAATTATATTAAATTATGAAATGTATGTTGACAGATGTTCTAAGTAGATCTGCTAAATAAATTGGGTTCAAAATGCAGACCAGAGGGGTTAAACCGGTCCAGCATCACTGCACTGCCGCGCGCCGGCTCTTCTGACGCTGTTTTTACGTGGTGTGTTTTACGTAAGCAATAGTAGAGCTGTTCGATTCTGATTCGATTCAACTCTTGATTCTGATTCCCCGTGTTTAAATTCAAAAGGCTGCATTTTTGGGAATCTATTCCACAACACTAATTACACAAAGCTATTAAAATTTCTCAATTAAAAAGTAGGGAGGAGGTTTGAAAAACCTTCAACATTAGTAAATAAGTAAAACCAAATAAACTAACAAAACGGAATACTGGACTCGACAAAGTAAATAATTTGATCATGTTTACACTGTACGTTTGTAACTTTTATGAATGGAGCGTTTGTCAGATCTCTACAATGGGCTATTTTGTTAACATTAGTCAAAGCTGCCTTGTTGGGAATCGACTGTACATTTTCAAGATTCGACTCATCATTCCTTCAGAGTGGGACTCGATCCCAAAAGATTCGACTCTTTACGGGATCGACTGACAGTCCTAATGTACAGCGGAGCAGATACGGATCTGTAGCGAGTTCCATCGAGCCTCCTCGATAACAGGGAATTGCCGGATATCAATGAAAAATATTGGTTAAAAGGTAATGTAGGCTATTGTTTTTGTTTGTATTCTTGTTAGATGACCGTGAATTTAGTGATCTTTAGCTCCGATGACGTGTTGGTGTTGTGGCAGTACGATCTGATGATCAGTCTCCACACAGAAAATCATGGAGGATGAACTGAAGCGTTAGCTAGTTTGAGATTTAGCTTGAGGACGATTTGCAGTTAAGCGACGTTGTGCGTTTTAATGAACTTCTATAACTCAGCAAATTCGATTTGTGTTCTTTAATCTTTACGTTGTGTATTTTTATGTTGGAACCGGTTCGTTAGAAGGCTGTTCGATAATATTAGTCTTTAGCTTCGTTGCTAGGCTAAATGCGCAGCTAACGGTACGGCCTGCGTTAGTTGCTCGCTACGTTTTACTGCATTAACACCGACAGATCCAATTCAAAATAACTACAGGTGATTAGTAGCTAATTAATGAATAATAATTATTAGTTATCAATTGAGTCCCTGGTGACATCTCACTAACGATCCTGCTAAAGGAAATGAGAGCCCTGTTCACTCCGAAGCAGTGATTTTTTTTAAGTTATAGATACTTTTTTCTTTTAGAGAATACACAAAACATATTTTGCACCGAATTGTATTGTTAGTTAACCTGAACATCTTATTAATAGTTTATTTATTAATACCGACATATAATTTACCAGTCTGCATTGCGGTGGGTCCTGAGCCTCCTACAAACCCTGGCCCTAATTTTAGATCTCTATGCATTAGCTCAGCCACTCTTACATTCACACTTGGGCCAATATATAACAGAGAAAACCTTAACACAGTGGCCTGAGACAATCATTTAGATCCTCAGGACCCATTTTGCCATCCCATACATTTATGACATTAAGCAAATGCCACATTAAAGGTACACTGGCCATTTGTGGAAGTAATACTCTTCCTGCATACTTCTGTAGCTGGTGAGAGTTTTAATAAAAGTGACATAGCGCAAATAATTCATGGTTAAATACCCCTGGTGGTGTCTAATTGTGGTTGTCAGGCTTGAACTAGCAGCCTTCTGATCAAGCCCAGTACTTTATCCTTTTAACTACTTTTGACCATTTACCATACACAGAGGTTCACATCCACACCCAGTCCTGTATTCTTACCTGATGTTAATTGATGCCATTCTAATTTTCCAGCTGTTGAGAGGAATGCAGGTGTTTTTTTTCTGTTTCATGGTCGCACTGTAATGATATTACTGTTGCAGTTGGGTTTGAATATGAACCTTTGTATTCTCTCTCTTCAATGGGGATTCTGTTTGCCCGGTCATCAGTTGGCACTGTTTCTCACCCCACCCATATGGCCTGCTTCAGTAAGTTTAGTCGCTGTACTCAGGCCTAGTAATGATGCAGTGGAGAAAAACAGTAAATGTGGGATAATAGATTTCAAATATACCTTATGGTTTCATTCAGTGTTACTTAAGTGGCCTGGTCCAGTACTTTAAGAGGTGTTCTTAACCATTATGACCTACTAACACTGAGATCTGGGGTTTCTATCCCCAACAATGAATTGGAGTCTTGTTCTGTCTCTGTTACTGCATTGCAGCTAGAGGTTTAAGAAAAATCATATCCACTGTGACCCTGACCAGTATGAAAAAGTGAAATGAAATGATTGGTGTGAAGGGGGGAAGGAAAGGTATTACTAGTTAAGGGAATTTGGATTTGAACATGCTGTTTCATTTCATTAATTGCTCTCCCAATTGACTTTCCAGGAGCATCCATCTCTGTGCCATGTCTTTGGAGAGGACCTCAGATTTGGCTAACGAGAACACGTGTGAGCCCTCTTCTCTGAGCCTTGATCTGCGCTGCCCCCATAACGCTTTGCTTGACACAGAGCTCGGCCCAAAAGGCAAAGCTAAAAACCTGTGCACCTCCTCTCCAAAGAGCCGTCTCATCTACGCCAACACCACCCCCTCCCAGCTCCTGAACAACATCATGGGAGGTGTGGACGATGAGGTGTCCCAGCAGCACCTCGAAGAAGAGCGGGCGAGATATCAAGAGAACGAGCATGGTCACAACGTCTCAGGAAGCAATGCAAAGTGGTTAAAGGAGGGTCAGAACCAGCTGCGCAAAGTCGCCGAGAAGCAACAGGACCTAAACAGGAATCCAGATCAGAACCTTAACCTGGTGGAAAATGAGAACGAGAGCCCAGACAACAACCCGAACCAGAACCGCACTCTCGAAGAGCGGGAGCATGACTTTGAGAACAATAAGAACCTCAAAGTCCTATGCTCTGATGTAGACATCAGGAATGCAGCCAACGAGCCTCTTCTGATTGATACTTCTGAAGTTCCCAAAAGTAAGGAGCAGGAGTATGAGGATGACGAAGAAGAAGAAGAGAGCCTTCCTGTTAGTGGTGGAGAGAAGGACACAGACTCTTCCGAAGCCCACAGCAGCAGTGACTCCAGGAAAGGCGGAGAGGGAGGAGGCAGAAACAGATGCTTACTGTTCAGCAAGAATGGACCTCCTAGTGATGAAGATTCTAGCTGCATGTCTCTGTCCCAGGGTAGCACGGCCACTAGCACTCCTGATGGAGATTCAGGTAGCTTAAGCTTCCTTTTCTTATTTCTTTTAGTTCAAACTTTGAGCTCTTGAGTTGGTTTACGTTCTTGCTTTGACCCGCTTGACCCCAAAGTCTCCTTATATACCCCAGTTTGATTAGATCCAGTTTTTGATCTATGTGTACACGTTTATATGTTTCCTCATAATTTAATCAAGTTTAGTTTCCCCTTTACTGCTGTAGACCCGAACTCTTAGCCAAGGCAAGTTTACTTGTAAAGCAGCAGCATCAGAAAAATAATAGCATTAAAACATTCCCGAACCTCAAAATGTCATTGCAAACATTTAAACTTACAATTAAGAAAACATTGAGTTAATTAAAACTAAAAATTAAACATGAAGAAAAACATAAATAGAAATATACTAATAATATATAATATAAAGATTTCAAAGTATTCGTGGTAGCGTGCAAAATCATGCACATGAGAGAATAGAAAAGGATTTAACATGGACTTAAACATTTTTGCATTTGAGGCAGATCTAATATCTGGGCCTAAACTCTTCAGTGATTTATAGACCAGCAACAGGTCATTCCAGACCTAACCCTTGACTCATCTGACTTCTGTGTTTGCCTACTGCTTCTTTTCACCTCCTATCACGTATATAAAGTCATGCCCTGATAATGCTCATCAATGAGTCTTGATTTTAAGAATGCTAGGCTACTGTAAAGCTTAAATAGGTTACCTGGGACACACAAACTGGCTTACTAGTTCTTAAGTGAATGTATTCGTTATTGTAAATGCTCCTCTTCCTGCTCTAAACATCAGAGTCTTACTGGGACCGCAGTGCATTCGAGACCGATTCCGACCTCCCAGCTGGGTGGATGCGTGTGCGGGACACCACTGGCACCTACTACTGGCATATTCCAACAGGCACCACACAGTGGGAGCCGCCATCTCCAATGGAAGAGGGTGCAGCGCTAGAAAGGCCGTCGAGCACCTCACCTGCAATAACGCCCTCTGAGGAACCACAGGTATGAGCAGCAAATATGTAATAATGTAATTATTTTGAACTCCTGTATTGAACAGCTGGGCAGAGTTCAGTTTAAAATGCTGCTTCGTGTATCTGGGGTTGCTTTTAGATTACATGGAATGGTGTCGGTCGTCAGAATAGATTCAACGACGACCTCTGGAAGGTAGATTCAGTATTTCTCATGAAAGCTTTTTTAAAGCCACTGTTTCACTGTAGAAATATGAAATATTACCACTTTTGTTGTTCGTTACCATGTTTTTTCTTTTTGTTTGGGATTCAGGAGGATGTCACTTCTGATCAAAGTCTGAAAGAATTTGAAGGAGCTACTCTGCGCTATGCCTCC
The DNA here is from genome assembly GCA_034509105.1 of Microcambeva barbata. Classification (NCBI taxonomy): domain Eukaryota; kingdom Metazoa; phylum Chordata; class Actinopteri; order Siluriformes; family Trichomycteridae; genus Microcambeva; species Microcambeva barbata. The sequence goes on along the minus strand of JAYDZF010000016.1, from coordinate 13,428,797 downwards.
ATCAATCTCAGGTAACTTATTTCAGTTTAATAAGGCATTGTGGTAAACTCTAAAGATTCAATTTGCCATTAGCTGCTTGGTTAGGCGGTGCTGTGAGAGAAAACCTGGTGGAAACCCACAATGACATGTGGAGAACATACAAACCCCACACATAAAGGACGTGGTTGTCTCCATTTGGAAACTGATCCCAGGCCCTTCTTTCTACTTACTGACCTGCCATGATTTGCATAATAAACCCACTAGTGTTCAAATTTACACAAATTGAACGATTGTACTTTTTTGTTGTGTCAATTTTAGGTGGCACGGTAGCTTAGTGGGTAGCACTTTCTTTCTGTGTGGAGTTTGCATGTTCTCCCTGTGTCTGCTTGGGTTTACTCTGGGTGCTCCAGTTTCCCCCCACAGTCCAAAAGCATGAAGCCAGTTTAATCAGAGAGACAAAATTGTCCAGGACTGTGTTTAATATAACCTCGAGTAATGAATAACCTTGTGTCTGTCATGAATCTAACCAAGAGTGTGAAACATAAATAATAGTTTTGTTATTAATGACGCTCTCCACCTTTTGATTTGCAGTTGTTCCCAGTCAGAGACTGAAGACAAACCAAATCCATACAGCCCTGATGGAGAGGCCAAGGTATGAAGATATCTCCCTAGTGTTCCTGATGACTCACTGTCAGTACTCTGACTCTTTTCTTGGGTGTGGCAGTGTTTTGCAGTGCGATCTCTTGGCTGGGTGGAGATATCCGAAGAAGAAATGGCACCTGGCAAGAGCAGCGTGGCCGTCAATAACTGCATCCGCCAACTCTCTTATCACAAACACAACCTGCACGACACTGCCGGCATCTGGGGAGAGGTGTGTGTGTGTGTGTGTGTGTGTGTGTGTGTTATGAACCACACGTTCACTGAACACCATTCTGCTCTTCTTTTGACCCTATTTTGCAGGGTAAGGACATGCTGCTAGTGCTGGAGAATGAAATGCTAAATTTGATCGACCCTCTGGGACAGACCCTTCTCCACTCACAGCCCATCGTCAGCATCCGTGTCTGGGGCGTCGGCAGGGACAATGGCAGGTCAGTCCACCAACCCGGATTAAAGAAATTGGAAGAAGATTGTAAAACTTGCTTCAAAATCCTTGTTTGCTAATTGTAGGGATGCTGTAGCTTAGTGGTCAAGGCACTGGACCAGTAATCGGCAGGTCGCTGGTTCAAACCTCACCACTCGGACTGTATCTGTATTGTAAGTCGGTGCGGATAAAGGCGTCTGCTAAGCACTGTAAATGTTTTTGTGTATTGAAACATTTGAAAATTATACATACCTGCTCAGCGCTCAGAAATATTACACCTGCTAATTGCTTAAAATCTTTAATTCTTAGTTTTAGTGTTGGTTCTTTTCATAGGTTTGACGTTTTCTCTTTATAATGAATAGATGCTTTGCTAAAGGACACATTTTATTTACTTGACTTTTGTTGTGCTTGTTTTGTTTGCTATTCAAACCTTGTTTGGTTTCTCTGTACCCTGCTGCATTCTGGAACTCAGGGAGAGGTAGTGTATTGCTTTTATTGAGCCCATATTTTTGTTGTTTCATGGCTGTAAGGTATTGCAGCTGATTTTTCATTACACCAGTCGCATTTTGGTGTGTGTGCGTCTGTGTGTGTGTTCATTTTAAGTGATGTATTGACATGGTTCTGTTATCTAGTTATCATATAATCTTCATTTTCACCATTTTTTATTAAGACCTTAAGTAGTGTAGTAATGTAATAAACATTTCTCACCCCAGGGACTTTGCCTATGTGGCTCGAGACAAGCTAACCCACGTTTTGAAGTGTCACGTGTTCCGTTGTGACACCCCTGCCAAGAACATTGCCACCAGCATGCATGACATCTGTTCCAAAGTAAGCACTTCTCTGTTTATCTATCTATCCATCCTACCTACCTAGTGCTGATATTAAAGCAAGGTATTTTTAAAACTGCATCATGAACCTAAGAGAATCTTTTTGTTATTTGCTATTTATTGTGTATAACCTGGAGCATTTCTTCCACAGATCATGGAACAGAGAAAGTCATCAAAATCAAGTCTGAACAGATTTAACATTGACCCTTCAAAACTGGTGGACATTCCAGTTCAGGGTATGTGACTTTATCCAGAAGCAGAACCCTCAGCTTAAACGTTTAGGAATTTGAGTTATATCAGCACCATTGCAACAGCATCATGTGATCGCTTAAGCACTTACTTTCATTCATTATTCAAATGCTTGGCGCGTTGGATTTAAATGTGACACATCTATCACTCGATGAACTTAACTGTGTGTCATCTGTAATCTTAATACAAACCACTCATCTTTTTATTTCACTTTTAGAGTTCCCAGCACCAAAGAATGAGCTGGTCCAGCGTTTCCAGGTTCGCTACCTCGGTAACATTGCTGTCGCAAAACCAGTAGGTGAGGAACTGCTTTTTACATTTTCTATCAGGAACTTTTAAACCTTGAAGCTGCAACTATGTAAACAAGTCTCACATTATTTACATTGTTTAAGGAATCAGTAACTCATGATGTCCTGGGTTTAATTATTGGCTCTGGGTTAACTAATAGAATACAGCCATTAAGGGACTTGACCTCTCAGCTCCAGGGGTGTTGTGCAGTTACCTCAGTGCTTTTTTATTCATTAAGGAAAAAAATAAGAGACCACTTCAAAATGATTTCTTTATTAACATTATTCTTTTAGGTTAAGATTCAGCTGCTGCAGTTTTCATATCTCTCATCTTGTGTCTCACTCAGGCATGGACATTCTTAATTCCTCCTTGGAAAATGCACTCAAGTCCAAAGACAAAGCCGAGTGGAGTCCTGTGACTGTGAATGTGGCTTCTGCTACTCTTACCATCCTCGTTTCAGATGTTCGTCCACACACACACACACACACACACACATGTTTCTTAACTATTATGTGATATTGTGAATGTCCTGCTCATTCTCTCATTTTTCTTTTGATCTAGACGGAGGAAGTTCTGTCGGAGTGCCGCGTGCGCTTCCTGTCCTTCATGGGCGTAGGGAAGGACGTCCACACTTTTGCGTTCATCATGGCAGAAGGTCCAGGAAACTTCATCTGCCACATGTTCTGGTGTGACCCCAACGCAGCCAGTCTGAGTGAGGCTGTCCAAGCTGCCTGCATGGTGAGTGAACAGTTTTATTCTTCACATCCTCATGACCACCAGCCCATATCTAGAGGAACCGCCGTGGGCCGTACAGACAGCAGCTGTTGTCCCAGGTATCTGGAGCTCTGCTGACTCTAGGGCATCCTAACACGATCAATGAGAACACGATCAATAAGGGGTTCCCACAGATGCTTGATTGGGGTCAAGTATAAGGAATTATGGGGTTAGGGTAATCTTTGGCATGCTCTTCCAACTACGTAGTGTTGTGGGAAGAGCCCATTCGTCCCAGGGAAGTTAATCAGCATCGCCAGCTCATGAAACGTAACGTGCTCTTTTTTATGTTAAATTATTTTGGCTGATTTCAGATTTTGAAATGCGTGTCAAAACGCTGTGACGTCTTCAGTACATCAGACCATGTTTGTAACATCGCCTTTGTTTCCATCTGTCTCTCAGCTAAGGTACCAGAAGTGTCTGGACGCGAGACCCCCAAGCACCATCTCGTGTCTGCCTGGCCCGCCTGCCGACTCCGTGGCTCGCAGAGTGGGCTCGAGCGTCAAGAAAGGTGTCCAAAGCCTTCTGGGAACGTTCAAACGATCTGGTGCCCAGACACCCTAAAGGAGTCCATACCACCCGCGGCGGCATTCATCCCCCATCTCGGTCCTCATCTCTCCTGCCTGACGCGGGCTGCAATCAAGACCCGGATGCACCTCTTAGTTCTCCCGATGAGCCTCTCTTAATGAGCTCAGGTTATCCTCCGTCTCGGCATTTGTGTGTTGTGTGTGATAGGAAAGGAATGTAGAGACGAGCCGTGTTCACGTTAATATTTTCCACCTGGATGTGATGCTTGTGAGTAATAGGCTGACATTTGTGCAAATCTTAAAATAATACTTCACTACTTTTTAAAACACTTAATCTACCGATGAGCAACATCACTACACGACTGGAGGTGATAAATATGTACTGTGGCTACTATTGCTGTCTTACTGTTTATATTTAAGCCGACCTAAACATGTGACTCGTTCCTGAAAGCAGCACCTGTCACTTTAGTGTGTTTACATCCACACCAATAATCTGACTTGCTGCAAGAATGTCGGCTTTCTCTTTTTCTTTTTTTTTTCTGGTTAGACCACCTCAATTTGACTCCAGTGACGGAGTCATTTGGTAAACTTGTACATGTAGACCTGTTATTTCTCCTGGCAGCACTCTACACCCGCACATGTGTGGAACAAACACACCTTTTGTGGCGTTGCCGTTTAATCTATGGGGAATGTGTGTGTCACGTCCTGGAACATAGTTCTGTTTAAGTCGTAGGTGTTTAAAATGAGACGGTAAACATTAGCTCACCTCTCTCTATTATAAGAAAAGTAAACGTTAGTTATAATAACATCTTTATCAACCATTCTTTATCTGCTGGGTCAATATTAATCAAATTACACCTTCCAGCATCACTGGAAGTAAACACACTGACTCATTTATGCAGATGTCTGATTCCAGATTGAAATAGTGCATGCAACACTGCCAAGGGGTTTATTGCAAATCTTTTTACTTCTTTACAAAAAAAGAAAAGGAAAATGACTAGTTGTCCAGGTACCAAGGTATATTCTGTGTTCCTTTAATCATTGTAAAAATCGTAATTAGGTGTGATTATGTGCACAACCTAATAACGACACTAAAATAATTGAAACAGATTATTTATGTATTCGTCAGCATCCTGTATCGTAGTCTTCCAAAACGAGAGCAAACTTAATAGCTTGTTGATATTTCAGTTGCTCGAGTAGGCATCGTCTACTGAATTTTCAGGATTTATTTCATGTCTTGCCGTGTGGTAGAACGTTTAATTTTCCCAACTTAGTGGAAATTTGTTTTTTAGACACAAAGTCTTACCACTATGTGGTTATTTTAAATGAGTGACGGTCCGTTTCATTGTTGAGAGTTTCCCCCCAGTTTTTTCCTCTGTGCCCGTCTGTCTGGTCATAATGTATGATATAATTATTAAATGTATTTTTGGGTGGGGTTCATTCTGATTTACATTGAATATTGGTTCTCAACTGGTGACTCAAATCCAGAAACAAATGTGACCAGACATGAAACTTTTGTTCTGGCATTTTTTTGTTCCTTTAACTTTTGTTCCTTCCTTTAACTTTTATGTTTGTGTGTTGGTTGGAGCTTCAGGTAGGTTGTATGAGGCCAGGTAATGGGCGATTGGTAACTACTGGTTTCTGCAAGTAGGAAAACCCCACTGCCTTTCAAAAAGCATCTGAATTTTAGCAATAGCTTGTGAAAACTTGCCATGCAACTGATTGAATCAAACTGAACTCAAACTTGTTAAGTAATGACTGAACAAATTCTACAAACTGTAACTGAAAACGGGGCTAAAAGACCAACATTTGTTAAAATAAAGACACTGAACAACGAACTTAGTGGCAATATCATAAAATGTCTTGACAGCATCAGTCACAGCTTTGAGTTCATCACTTACTCCAAACAAAAGGCTCCATATTTTTTATTCACAGTCATTGTCTGTCCCCCCCCCTCCTCTCTCTCTCTCTCTCTCTCTCTCTCTCTCTCTACATATATATACATATATATCTGTCTCTTTCTCCCTCAGTAACAGTCCTAATCAAAATAATAGGGCCTTTTTTGTAATCGTATGTGTGTTTAAGAACAAAATCAAGACGTGTTGAAACACCCTGATATTGATTGTTGTGTAATGCACATACACTCTCTCATGCACCTTGTAATATAACTGCACCATTATTTGCCTCAGCGTTTGGCTTAACCCATTAGCAGCCATTCTTAAATATCACATGCTACACTTACTCACTGAATGTTATTGTATATAATGAGACTAATATAGTAGTAGTAGCAGAATGCACTCATATCCAGTTACGCATAGCTTTAAATGCTTGACCCTGGTCATTTTCTATTATTTATTCATTTTATCGAACATGGAATACATTTTCATTTTAGTTCAGATGCTTAAGTGATGTTATGGAAGCAAAACAGAAGTCCAGAAAACTTTTCTGTCTTGATGTCGAGATGAATCATTTTATGTGATCACAATTATATTAATGATCAAATGTATAGGCTGCCTCTTTTGTATTTTGTTTTATATTATATCTGTTTTTACTTTGATCAGGGACTGACATAAGGAAATAACTGTTGACCAGTGCTAGACAGTTTCCAAATTAGTGTGTGTCCACCTTAGGTGTCATTAAAAGATTAATGTGTGATGAGAAAGATCTCAAAAAGCTCGTTTTCTTGATCACAAGTTAATGCTATGTAACACGTTCTTTCTGGACTAATGTATTGTACAGACCTAACTGCATTTCTGTCCTCATCTCATCTGAATCATTTGCACTGCAGTTGCTCTACTAAATGCAATAGTGTATGTGGTGGTGTGAGCATTTTGTGTAGATACTGTGAGAGTTGTCGTTTGGTATGCACTGTAGAGCCAGTAGAACTGTGTGTGAACACTCCAGCTGAAAATAATGGATGTGGGTAAAGACATGGAATAATATCTGTGTTGTACCCTAATAAAAGAATGTAAATGTCAGATGTTTGGAATTAATCCTTTTTTTGAATGTTCACAGGTCATAACCAGCTGGTCTATACGATATTTTCCATCAGCCGGTTGGAAGTGCTAGTTACAGACGTAATATGCAACTATTGAGAGTTAAAAAGTTTGTAGAACGACACTGCTTTAATTCTAAAACTTAGGTTCAAGGTTTCATTGTTTTTAATGCTTGTTTGGATTTCTAAAAATGTAAACTAGGTGTCATGTATATACATGTATAATAATATGATGTGTCATTGGGCAAAATAAAAAATGTCTGGCCATTTATTTCTGGTAACTTAATTATGAATCAATATTTTATTGTTACTCTGATATGAGCTAGATTCAGGATTTTGGGGGGTGGAGGAGTTCATCAGAGCACCCTTAAATAAGAGGACTGTAGGGCAGAGCATCAAGTCCAGAAACCACTATTCATGCTGTTTCATAATTTGTAGGCCTCAAATATGTAATAGCTAACAGCCTTGTGACAATTTTAAACACACTAAACAGCATTTGAAATAAAGTTAACGAGCGTACCTGTTGTGACTGAAATTGTTTATATTCTACATTTTAACCACTGGGTGGCACTAAAAACTCACAAAACAAACTGCAGCACTATAGAATGAAGCCCATATCCTTGGTTACCCTGTGTTCTCCTGGTTTGATATCAGGTACCCCACCAGAAGGGGTATTATATTGTATGAATAACTTAATTCCAGTGAAGAGATTCCAGTGTTTGGGTTTTCCATTCTTTGCTTTAAGCACATGATATGAGCTCAATATCCACAGTATTCAAAAATAAGTACATGTGGGAATGACTGGCAAGAACTCATCAGTTTTTTGGGTCTTAGTTGTGGCAAAGGTTTGAGATTCATTGTCAGGATGTCTTGATGAGTGACCTTGTTAATTACTTAACGTCAAGTATATTGTACAAATTATTTTATTTATCCATTTATTTTTCAGGATTAGTCTTGTTTAGACTACCTGCTTTCCATAAGTTTATTCTCTTGTGCATGACTGATGCTAGTCTAATGATCAACTATGCACAACTTTAAATATCTCTTTTAAATGACCGTTAATTGTCCCTAGTTAAACTGCCTAAAATTGTCCTCTATATAAAAAATTAACTCAACTGCGCACGCGCGAAATTCAAAAGTCACGCATGCGCAGTAAACACCAAGGTGCGACGTACTTCGCACGCGCAAAATTCAAAAGTCACGCATGCGCAGTAGACATATTGGTTGCTTTTTACGAACTTAAATTTATTATTAAAGTTTATCTGTTTCCACACCATAAGTTCCCTGATTCTGAGGTGATTGCAGCAGTTTACTGTAAGTTGGTTTTGCACATAGATTACGTGGTAGATGTTCATCTGGTTATTTTTAAAGGATTCTGTAAATTGGTTATTGTTTATTATGTACAATGGCATTAAATGGCATTCTATTCTTTTCTATTGTATGGGGGTTACTTCAACTGGTGTAAGTGGTGTAAGACTTTTAGGCCTAGCACTATTTTATTGAATTGTTGTGTAATGAATTTCTACATGCAGGTAGATTTCCACTGTATAGTCTGATGCCAGATCATAAAAGTTGCATGAATCCCTTTTTTTCTTAAACACATAAAACACATTTTATAAGTGGACCTATTTGTTGCAGATCAGTTCATTTTAGTGTATTGAAATCTTAATTATTTTATTCTTTAAACACCACGTCAATGTGTACTACCCTTATCTATTAACTAGTGATAGTATAGTCCAGGGTTTTTTCTACTTTTTAAAACACTTTGCACTGAGAATTTGTATTGATATAATGACAGTAAAGTTGAATTCATCATTTCAGTTCATCATTGACCACTTATCCTAATCAGGGTCGGGTAGGGGTGTTGGGGCCTATCCGAGCTTTTCAATGGGTGCAAGACATACTGAATTCAGCAAAGAACAGAAATCTAGAGGTGTCAGTGCTGAAGCAAGTTTGAAACACATTACTTGATGCATTACGTTTGGATTATTGCAACAACACAGATGGAAATGCTGGAATTTAACTTAAACAGCATGAATCTGTCAACTCACTCTGCCACATGTTCACAGTTCAGGCTGTTGGTAATGGTGTAACCGTGAGGAGAATGTGTTCCTGCCAAACATTCCACATTCAAGTTATGGTGTTAAGTATATCTGTTCTTTTCAGCCATGCTTTCATTCAATTTAGAAAGATTACTTACGGCAAAATAACGTAAAATAATGTTACATCATCTAAACCTTGTTCCATTAACAGGAAGCATTTATTTTTTTACTTTACTTTTTCAGTATTTAGCAGACGCTTTTATCCAAAGCAACTAGTACAGTATACAGTCTGAGCAGTAAGGGTTTATGGCCTTGCTCGATGGCAGTGGTCAGATTTTAACCAATCTACGGATTACTAGTCCTGTACCCTAACCTCTACGTTACGGCTTGATTTTAGTTGATATGTGGTAAGTCCAATTGATTGGAAATAATTTGGAAAGGCACACACCTGTCTATATGAGGTCACATTGTTCTTAGTACGTCAGCACAGACTGATCTGTAGAGTCCAAGAAATGTCTGTAGACCTCTGAGATAGGATTGTATTGAGGCACAGATCTGGGGAATTGTGCAGAAAAAATTCAGCAACATTGAAGGTCCCAGTAAGCACAATGTCCTCCATCATCTGTAAATGGAAGAAGTTTGGAACCACCAGGACTCCACTAATCTGAGTGCCTTAGTCAGGGAGGTGACCAAGAACTATATATCAATATATATCATATATATGTGTCTACAAACTGGCCAATTTTTTAAAGTAAATCTTATCTTCCACATGACTGGATTTCCAGACCAGGCTCTGTTCAACATAGCTCCCGCTGCCGTTATTCATCAGTACAGGATTGCTGTGCTCGGGTTTGGACAACCGCTAGCAGGGGGCATCCCCCTGTGGTGCACTGTAATCTCTCAAACCTCATGCATGCTTGCTGTGCCTGTCAGGGCTCTGTTGATGCCAGAGCAGTGTCAAATACCTCAACATGTGTCAAAGTCATATGACTGAAAAAGTTGGATTGTAACACAAAATGAATAAAAAATCACAGGTTCCAGTCCGAACTGTGTTTGATGAAGCTTCCTGTAGAGTTATGAATAATAATTGCACCATGTGATGCTCGTACTGCACTGTAGGTCATTTGTGTCCACTCATACCATTAAATACCACTTTGTTGAAGAGATGCCTCCAAACTAATCTACTCCTTTCTTTCCTTAGACTGGGTCACAGTTGTTCCCACTGTTTATTGTTCACTTTAATATTATGAAATTTTGAGTCTCAGATCTGTGAAGCTGCTGGATGACGTGCTGCCTGTAAGAGATGGGAAGACACGGATGGGCTCAGGTGCTGTTTCAGAGGAAGACGTGCACCTCTTGTTAATAAGACTTGAGTTACATGGAACAACATATCTTGTGGATTTGCTCCACAGATGGTGTTTTATATTTTTGGATTTTACACAAACTTGTGTTTTCTTTCTCCTCATGGATAGGTCTTGTGTCTCAGGGACTCCAATATTGTTGCACTGTTTGTTGCCCCTGCTGTCTTTGTACCATCACACAAAAGGTGTTTTGCCATCGGAGAGTTTCTTGGCAGACGTGCAAGTCAATCATAAGGCTTTTGTCTTTTCTCCATTGTCATTTTGGCATTATTGAGTAAATGATGCTTCGGTCTCAAGGGTAGTAATTGTTCCTGCTGGAGCACCATAATTGCTCATAAATGGCGGTGCTTAATAAGAAGAAAAACTTAAGCATTTATGATGATTTATTGTCAGAACTATGAGATGTATATGAGGGCCAGGAGGGATATTGTAAACATGCCAAGCATGAAGGAAAGAATGCTGTGGAGAAAATGAATTTTCATATTGTCCTCGCTTGTGTATTGCTTATGTTGCCAGAAGTATTTTGTATAATTGGTGCTGGAGAGCATTCATTAATTATTAAGTCTCCGGAATTAAAAGCATCCTGCATAAGTTGCCCATGAAATCTTGGTATATTTGGACTCATATGGGCTACAGTCACCATTCCAGGTAATCATGGCATGATTCAAATTTGGGATGAAAAGTTCTCAGGTTTGTCCCCAATAAGTAACTGACCTTAGTTGACAAGTTTATTTAATGATAGACAGATGGAGATATAGGCACACAAGATCATCATGGACATGACCCAGCCCAGGGTGAAACAATTACTAAAAAAAATAATAATTATTGTAAATATGCACTATTTTGTCTAAGGCACCATCAACCCCATGAAAGACCTCTTGATCAAGCTAATGTGGTGTTGCCCAGCACCTGTCCTTTCTCAGGGATGGTTACGCACAACTATTCATTACAATTAACTAATCTGCTCTAGCATGATTAAAGATTCAGATGGTGTTCATTAATCACTTTCTTCTTTCCTGGCATGCAGGATCCAGCTGGTTGGCACACATTCAATAGCACATACACTGGAAGGGGGGGGGTTGATTTGGATGAAACAAACCATCAAGTGTGTCAGACAATCAATCGGTACATAATTGGGATTTTAAAAACTCAGAAAACCGAACTCAGTCTGCAAGAATAAAAAGAATGTTTGTATTGATATAGGAAAACTGATATAGGCAAACATCAGAGCATTTGAAATCTTTTTATCAAATTAACTGTCACTAATTAAATGATAGATTAATTTATGTGTCTAAAATAAGATTCAAGGTCATGGGTTCGAATCCCGGGTGGGGCAATCAAGGT
>JAYDZF010000016.1:13267901-13281914 GCA_034509105.1 Microcambeva barbata | reverse complement strand
ACCCAAAACAAGCACCAATAGTTCAGTGAAGGAAACAGTAAGTGAAAGGTCATGCCTGACGCCTCTAATACATTCATATTCATTCATATAGTTCTGCTTTCATGTACCATAACTTTGTAATATATGTTAAATAACTAGTGAAATATCTTTAATACATTTTTGTATCTTATACACGTCAACATTTTTTACAGTTTAGGGATGTACCAATGTAGAAATCATCGATACAAATCGATTCATTTGGGTGATTCTTTTGAATCAGTGATTGATTTCAGATGAATCACAAAACATGACAGGATTTTTAACATGTTACTACCTCAAGGATTGAAAAATAAAATATAATCACACATACTTTATTGTCCTCAGGTTTTTTCTAACTAGAATTAGTCAAAGGAAATTAAGTGAATAACAAATCATTTGTCTTCCATTTCATTCGGTTTTAAAACAGTATGGTGAATCGTATCGCGTCCTGAGTAGAGTGTATCGGTACATCCCTAAGACAGAGTATTTTTAATCACATTCATGTGATATTTTTTTGGTTAACAGAACCTTATGTATTAAATGACCTGTAATATATGTGTATAAGCTTTTTGTGTGAGCTGCTGTAACACCACAAACGTCCCTCTGTAAGATAAAAAATGTAATTTAATCTTAAATCAAATAAAACGTTGGGACAAATAGTGGGATGAATTGTCTGCATTCCTCAACAATGATCCGATCCGAGGAATGAGGAGGGCGTGTCAGGTCACAGATGGCAAATCAAAGCAGCGCCCGTCGAACCGATACAAAACTAAATCAATGGAATGATTTGTTTGTAATTGTTTTGTAATCGACATGAATTGACTTTTGGTTAAAACCAATCGACCGATGAAACTGTTCGGACGACTTCAGGCGGGGTCTGATTGTGGATCCCGTTTCCGGCAGGACAGGGGACACCCTTCACCCCTAAACATCTGACCGGCCGAGGTTCTCCTCAGCTCCGTCCTGATCCCTTTCATCTGGAGGCCCCAGCTGCTGCAGAAATCAAACCAAGCCTCTCCTCCCTCTTACTCGCCCTTTTACTCGCCCTCATCTTTCTTTGTCTGCGCTACTCGCCGGGCCGAGTTCTTCTTCTCTACCCTGTGCTGTTTCTTATCGATCGTCTGAGGAAGAACTCCGGCCTGGATTCCTCCCGAGATGCTGCTCTTGCTTCCTCCCCTCCACCACCATCAGCCTCCTTGTTGTTCTGCAGATATCAGACACCGGGGGAAACACTATCTGTTTGATTAGCCTTCCAGCGCTGCACTTTTTTTGCCGTGTTCCTGTTTGGGCTTTTATATGTTCGGGATCGGGACTGAAACAACGATCTGCTGCTTCCAGAAATATTCCGGAAGCGTCTGTGCGGAAGTGCTGAAGCTTGCATATTTTATAGCTGAGAGTGGAATGCCTGAATAATCTAAATCAAATGGTAAATATGATGAGCTTAAGGGTTTGCTGAGATTATAAGCTTTAATTAGTTTATTGTTCAGTTAATTAATTTCATTTTCTGTTTATTTGATTCGTTTTAGTATTTTTTTGTATTATTTTTCATTTTAATAATAGTATTCATTTATTATTATTATGGTTAGGACTGTCGCCTCACAGTGAGAAGGTCCTGGGTTCGAACCCCGGGTGGGACAATCTAGGCTCTTTCTGTGTGGAGTTTGCATGTTCTCCCCGTGTTTGCGTGGGTTTCCTCCGGGTACTCCGGTTTCCTCCCACAGTCCAAAAACATGCTACCAGGTTGATCTGAGACACTGAATTTTCCTGTAGGTTCCTGTGATGGACCGGCCCCCCATCCAGGGTGTTACTGTGTGCCTTGTGCCTGTTGAAGAGCTGGGATAGGCTCCCAGCACCCCTACAGACCCTAATTAGGATAAGGGGTTAAAGAGAATGAACTGATGAATGAACATTATTATTATTTGTTTTATTAATACAACAGTTTATTAGTAGTTTTATTTTAATCATTTCTTTTTAATATTCATTTTAGTATTATTATTAATTGTATTCATATTATTCAGTTATTATTATCATTTATTTAATATTGCTTATTTATTATATTTATATTATTACACTTGTGTTTTTTATCTTATAATTATTTTTATTAATTAATTTATTATTATGATAATTTATTTACTAGATTGTATTTGTATTTATTATATTTTATTTATTATTATTATTATATGTATTTATTATATATTAGATTTGATTTATTACTACTAATATTATTATTTTATTGTTATTATTAATATTATTATGGATATATACTGCTCCCCCCCTCGGCGTCCTAACACATCCCCATCATACCTGTCAGGGACGTATTGCTTTGAACGCCGGACGTATTTTCCAGCCGGATGAGCTCACAGCGGGTTCCATGCAGGAACGACATGAAGTCTACTGACCGGTGCAGCTCATCCTTCCAGAGAGACTGAGCCACCGTTTATCCCAGCGGGCGTGTCCATGAGTGCATATCTGACACACTTGGGTTCACTCCTCGCTGCAGTCACCTGTCACTGTAAGAGCAGTCCATTACTTTTCATTCCTCCCATCAAGTGTAGTCAGCTTGCCATGACTAGCCCTGTCCCCGTCCTGTATGTCTCTGTGCTGTTCAACAATGCTAGCCAAAACCTTAGGTATAGAATCCTTGCTAATGCTCCAGTGGACCTGCTCGGGACCTGATGTGCATGAATCAGCAATGGATCAGCTATATTGATTAAGGTTACATTTCACCCCTGTGTAGTCCATCACTGGTCATTACAGAGAAAACTCTCAGGGTCAATTTTAGATTAAGTAAACTTTCTTAATCTGCATTTTAACCTAATTCGTGCAGTGAAACACATATACATATACACACTAATGAACACTAGGCGGCAGTGAGCACACATGCCCGGAGCGGTTGGCAGCCATAGCCATAGGGCCCGGGGAGCCGTTAGAGGTTAGGTGTCTTGCTCAAGGGCACTTCAGTCGTAACCTGTCAGCTCTGGGAATCGCACCAGCATCCCAGTTCTCTAACCACCAGGTCACGGTGGCCTCATTTATGAATGTTTGATACCACAACGATTGCTCGTTGGAACTATTATCCAGGAACCAAAATCTGAGTGTCCTGCCCTTCGTTCAGTTCCTTTTGGTGGACGCTACATTGTTCTGCTCTTTTTTTTCCCTGTGAGTCTGGACATTGAAGAAGAGCCAATTATTTTGATTCAAATACAGTTTCAGTCATCATGATGTTAGCCAATCAGTTATGGAGTGATTTTATTGTTCTTCAAGTGAGTCAATCAGTTGATTTGTTCAATCAGAGGAAATGAGCTCTGATTCATATCAAACACGTATTATGTGATTCATTATTAAGTTTGTTCACAGATTTACAGACTTCTAACTTCTAACTAACTTCGATCCCCGGATGAGGTGATCAAGGTCATTTCTGTGCGGGGTTCTCCCCGTGTCCGTGTGGGTTTCCTCCCACAGTCCAAAGACATGCTACAAGGTTGATTGGAGACACTGAATTGTCCTGTAGGTACCTGAGATGGACTGGCACCCCATCCAGGGAGTTACCTTGTGCCTTGTGCTTGATGAAGAGCTGGGATAGGCTCCAGCACCCCTCCCCAACCCTGATTAGGATAAGGGGTTAAAGACGATTAAAATGAAGAGGATACACATGATCTGAAATGAAATTGAAAATATATTATTATTTAAAAATATTATTATTTATTTCTCTTTAAAAGAAGATACACTGTGTTTGTATTTTGATGATCCATCATTTATGTAAATAATGAATGCTTTTTTATTCTTGAGGTAGATACAAATAATTAAAAATTAAGCCTAATTTGGCTACTTGGTGATTAGTGGTAGCGCCCTCTGCTGTTCAAAGTGAGTGATTCATTAAAATTAATTGCCAATTTGAATCGTGCTTCAAGTGAATCGATTCGTGGTGCATCATTACATCCCTGGTATGTATGGAGACATTCTACTTCCTCTTTCACCTCCTCCCTGCCTCCCCCTCCCTACAAACGCTCCCGAGAGTCGTGGTGAACTCAAATATTTCACCCATACATCATTTCCATGCCCCCCATCAGCTCAACTCGTCCAGCGACTACAAGACAGACGGCGTTCTTCTCCATCGATCATTTGCTCTGAAGTTAACGCTCCCGTTTCCAACCCCGACGCCAAGGAAACCATCGTAGCGCTACCATACGTAGCAGAGACGCGTTCTCTGAGGTCGTAGCTTCAGATCACAGGCCGAGATCCAACATCCACTCTCCTCTAATGATGACGAACGATAGCCCTATTTACCGGAAATGGCCTTCCGACAAGTCCTCATTTTCGAGGGTCGATCGGCACAAAAAAGAGCCGAGCACCAGACCAGCGTTCACTTTCAATCTGGAGGGCTATTGATCACACGGCCTGCCAAACCCCGGCGTGTGTACGTGCGGGAGCCGTCCCCACAGCTGGGACGTTTACCTCTGGCAGCACCCAGCCAAGCATGCCTTTTCATTCCCATCATTTCCAAAAAGCAATTACGCTAGCCCAGTCGCTCAGCCGGGGCCCACTGTTGAGCCTGCGTTTGTGCTTTTTAACACTGAGCAACACCTGTTGTTGTGCTAAAACGTTTTTTTTTATCCCCGTACAGGAATCCCTGTGGATTGTCATTTCTCCATTTTGGACTCAATGAGAGCTGTTCTGTGATCAGCGTGTTTAGCATCGAGGGCATCTTCGTGCTAGATGGTTAGCAGCAAATGGCTAACACGTTCCTTTGCCTTTGATGACATCAATTTAAAATACGGCATAAACACCGTCGTGTGTAAACAAATTATTTTCGTCTTCTTTCGGCTGCTCCCGTTCAGAGTCGCCACAGCATTATTGATTTGGTACAGTCTTTATGCCGGATGCCCTTCTTGACACAATGCTACCTGTTTATCTGGGCTTGGGACCAGCACTACAGTGCACCTAGTAGCTAGGCACCTTCAGGATGATTCAGTGTCAGTTAACCTGACTTGTATCTCCAGGTTGTAAATAATGTAAAACTTAGCTCCCACTAGTTCCACCTGTGTACTGTGTGTGTGTGTGTGTGTGTGTGTGTTTTCTTAGCCAGGAAGTTATCTACCATGCCATCTCCCTCAGTCTTTCTTTTCCGACACAGAGCGACACAAATGTTCTCATTAGCAAGGCTGTAACGTGAGCTTCTGGCTTTTCCAGTCTCGTATGTTTATTCATTAAAGGAAAAGCGCCGAAGGTTCCTCTGGACGTCAGGTGAACGTGAGGGTACGTGTGTGTACAATCGTGTAGAACACTTTACACAAATGGAAAGATATATTTACCCATCAAGGTTTTCCAGACCCCACATAATGACACACTGACCAGCCTAGACAGTTTTGGGAAAGAAATCAATGGTGGATACACGTCTAAGTTAAATCGACACCAGTTAAATCTAAATTAAATGAACTTTACTACATGCTTACATTGTCGACCTGTTTATATTCGAGTCGCTTTAGAAAACAAAAGCTTTTATGTATAATTTAAGCCACCAACATGATCTCAATCCAGCCCAAATTTTGTGACAACTGGTGGCCAGAAGTTAAACGCCCCATCTGGCAACCTGAGCTCGCACCGCTGAGCCATACCTCACCACTTTGTCATGAAAAATTGTGGTCAGTGAAGGTACTGCAGCTTGAGTTTTACAGTCGAAATTACCATCTCCTGACGAAAGTCGACCCCACTTTGATTTTTCCAGGCATTGTGCAGCCCTGACCCAGACAAAGGCTTGTTTACATCTTGTCTCAGTGCTATTCTGATGCCACGCTGGATGGAGCAGCTATGTGCTTACGCTGTGATTTATCCCTGCACCGCTCTGGACCTGAATAAGTAAATCTTGGGAAATTGGGGGCATTTGTCAGTGTAGACGAGTGAACAGACCCTCGGATCGGTACATCAGTCGGTGCATCACGTTCACACATGGATCCGTGTGTACATGTTTGGCTCTCACACTTTAACGGCTCGGCTCTTTCCCCGGCACGAGAGGTGCATGCTAATACACTCCCGGCCCCGGCTCTCAAGGTTAAAGACTCGCTCCTCTTTTGGATTGAATCGCGCCCGGGTTTGTGCACCAGCCGAAACGCTCTCTCAGATCCCCCGGGAGATTCCATGCACCTATCAATTCAAGTCTAAATTACTAGCGGCGGTGATAAAAGGCTCGACTCGCATCCTTTAACTACCGCAAGGCAACCCGGCGCTTCAAAGCCGACTGAATATCTAATGGATATTTTATTTGCATGAGGTAGGAATTTTCCCTCATCACAGAGAGAGCCGGGCGTCTAATAAGGGCTGTGTATCGTACTTAACATGCGGCAGCGTTAACCACGGCCTGTATTTAAGTAGAAAACTTTTAACTCCTGTGCACACGCGGAGGCTATACGTGTGGTTTGGAAAAGATGGACGGTGTACCTGAATTAGGCCAACAGAGGACAAGAATTCTGCCTGAGCTGAGCTAAGCATATGAGATGCACCACATAACCAAAAATATGTTTTTTTCCATTTGAATTAAGGTGAATAGGTGCAGATCTAGAATTAGTGTGGGGTAGGGTGGTTGCAGAATTTCAGTTAAGCGAAAGGTTGCCACTGTTGGACCCTAGAGCAAGAGCCTTAACCCTTAACCCTTATATATCTGTGTGTGTGTGTGTGTGTGTGTGTGTGTGTGTGTGTGTGTTAACTGCCCACTTGCATCCAATGCGGCCTCCAATCCTGATCTTTTGATCTATTGAGGATGAAGGATCTTGCTCAGGGGTCCAACAGTACCAACCTGACAATACTCCCGATACCTAAAACTGCTGAGCTGGAACTGAGGAACTCGAATACCATGATCAGATCTGATGAACTGGAACACAATCTCAGTAACCCTGTTATTGGTCCATCCAGATCATCTTCCCTGGTTCGGATGGGATACAATGTGACCCCACACATTGGCTAAAAGTGCCCCACATTTATTAGAAGAGAATAACCAAGACTTCCAAGTTCTTCCCTGGCTTACAAACTTGAACTCAACTGAGCATCTTTGGACCCCCTCCCCAGCAGCTGTGGCATGTACTACCTTCAGCATGGCTCTGAATACCCATGATGACCCACCAGGACCTTAACTCACTGAGGTTCCTCTAGATACTTTGTTTGAAGTCTGACCTGGGCGAAGGAACAGTCAACACGTGCTGCGTTATAACACCCCGTCCTTGTGCATTTCGTTTTTAAAGCGGTCTCACCAGTGTGTGACCACCAGTGAGTTTTTCTTGCGGTCACAAGCTGCATGCCTACGGTATAAAAGAATTCCTCCCCATCAGCAGAAGAGCTCCTGGTGAGCGGCGCTCAGCCCCTCCGTCGAAATGACGTTCGGAGAAACACCAGAGCCCGATTTAATTTAAAGCGAAAGCCATCTGTCTGGGTGTATTAATTTGTCGTTAGCTCAGAACGACCTAAACACGGTCTGTCAAGGGGCACGAGACCGGGACCTCGAGACTGGGGGAGAAGAAGCAGTGGTTGGTACAGGAATTCGGAGCAGGCTGGAATGTCGGGAAAGGGGAAAAAAAGATGTTAGATATGGAGCTTGTAGACGTTCGAGACGGGTTTGGAGTTGAAGCGTTTACTGAAATGATTCTGTGGATTAGCCGGCGTGTGTCTAGACGGATTCGTGCTCACACCTGCAGCAGCTGTGCACTACCCTGGCATCATGTGTGCACTCCTACTGACTTAATTACAGCTCACGTAGCTATACTGCGTTATTAAGTGGCATTACGTGGGGGTGTAAACAGCCTCCCTTCATGGCATTTTAAACCCAGTCTGTGAGGTGACTGGTGCACTCGTGTTGTCGGTAGTGTAGGGACAGGGTAAATCCTTTGTCTCTCTAGATCAGGGCTGTATCTCTTTTTATTTTATTTGTTGCCCTGCCTTTGCTAGATAAAACAAGGGTCTACTTTTTTAATACCCAGGAAAGTGTTTAATTCCAATAACTTAGCTGCAATACATTAGTTTACACAATTTTAGAGACAGTCGAGAGGAGAGGGAGGGCGCTGTGGAGCTTCTGGCAGCAGGAATCAAGTAGTGTATTTTGACAGCCAGTTTAGGGCGGTTTCTCATCAAATTAGGAAAATATGCTGAAATCATTGATAGAATACTCGATTCCAAAAATAGACCCAGGCTGCTGAGGTGCTTTTATTTAATAAGCCTCTGCTGCAGTGATGCTTGAAATTAGAACCCTAAATCTTAAACCGGCCATGGATTTTCCAATCACAGGTAGCTCACCTAACTGTTAATCTAAACGCATGGGTATCAGACCCGGACGTTAGGTAAATCCATGGGATCTTTACGACCCACATACCTTTAATGACTAGATCAATGTTTGGGTTAAAATTCTAACTGTGACTCAAAGAGCAGATCGACAGACATCAAAAGTATGACAAGAGTCCGGTGGCATAATCAAGGTCGGAACAAGGGTCGGTCGATCAGTCACAGTGCAGTAGGGGGCAGTTCTTTGGCTTGCCAATCAAACGGTTGAGAGTTGGACCCTTGAGCAAGGCTCTTCAAACAATGACAACACGTTCAATATGTTTATATCACATTATGACCACCGGCTCACACCTAAAGCGACCACTTTGTGCAGCATGGAGGGCAGCTAGTCGGGCTCAATTAGGTCCTCATGGGTCCTCATGGCTGCCAGAGGGGGTGTTTCACAAACACAACCAAGTCTAGGGAATTAGTGGGTCAGGGAAGCACTTGGGAACCTTGGTCATGCTCTTCTAGGGACATTTATTGTCTTGCTGGTAGATCCTGTCAACTCCAGGGAAGACGATAAGCAAGCTCTCAAACCAGCCATCGAAAGAAGGACCGAGTATGTCACCAAACAGAAGCTATGGTCCACTAGACACAATCAAATATTGATACAGGCTCTGGAAACACACCGATACCTCCCACTGGTGGGCAAACACAAAAGGGCTTAATTATGCAGCAAACAAGGAAGAGTTAATACAGCACAGGTGAGGAAAGGACCTGAAAACTGGTCCAAAAGAAGAAAAGAGAGACTCAAATCAATGGCAGAAATCAGGTGGGAAATAAAATCACTTTCAGGTTGTATCCGCAGCAACTAAATCACTACATGACATCGGTTCATCACCGTCCTTCAATCCGACACCCATCCGAACCCTCAGACGAACGTTATCTGATGTTATTCGGCTGACTGTCACATTCATGGTAACGTTACAACCCGGCAGCACAGCACTTACAGCAGAGATCAAGAAACGCTGCGGGGTTTGATTTCAGGCTTTTTTTTAGATCTGCCTGAAACCTCAGAGCTGCAGAGATTTGAGATGTTTGCACTTTTTGTCCTCTGTCTGGGTCGCCGTTTCGATTCTGGTGTCCTGATACGTAATGGGAATCAAGTGTCAAATACTGCTCAGTATGTGAATTTAGTTTTATAATCTTGGACTAGGCGTCGCTTTATTACTCTTTTCTGAATGTGTGTTCAGTAGAAGTGGACTGAATGTCTACTACAGATACACAGGAAATGCTCCTGTAATGCCCATATATGGAAAAGTGTTTGCCTAAAATTCCAGTTTGAGTAGAATGAGCCATTTTTATAAAAGCCAACTTCAAAAGTTGCAAGAACATCAGCTACAAAACATGAATTATGAATGTATTCTCTATCAAAGTGGACTGAACTTCAAAACACAGAAAATGCTCCCGTCATGCCCATATATGGGGGTTAGGTTCAATTTAAATTTTGAGTAGAATAAACCGTTTTAATAAACAAAACAAAAAAACTTGACTCATTTATTTATAAATGCATTAATAAAGTTGACTGAACAACAATACAGCTTTGAATACACACAGGAAATGCACGTACAATGCCCATATATGGAAAAAGCGATATGTCAAAGTGGACCGAGCTTCAATACAGATTTGAAAACAGACACACGTCATGCCCATATTTGGAAGCACGTTTGATTAAAGTTCATTCTTGGGTAAAAATGACTCATTCTTTATATAAGCAAACTACAAAAGTAGAAAAAAACATTAATTCCACATTTCTAAGGGTATTGTCCATCAAAGTGAGCTAAACGTTAATGCAGTCATCACCCTAACCCCATCACAAACGATCATTAATCATTTTTCAATCTTCTCTGGCGAGTCTCATGGTTTTCAGCTCAAATGATTTTTTCCTTGAAATTTGAAGCCCCGGTGAGCCCAAACAAGGTCGCCCCCCGGACCCGGACTCACTGGTACACATGGGTAAGAGTTCATGCATAACCAAAGCCTTCTCTTCTGTACAGTTTGTATGAAGCGATTATATCCAAACCAAACATGGTCCACATGCTTCATTTTTCATTCCAGCTTTACGTTCTTCATCAAAAGGCTCGATTGACAGTGCAAATATGTTGTCACTCTTACAGCTTTAGCTTTTTCCTGCGGATGCATCGAAACTGTCAATAAACCCTGTCACAACGTGATGGAGTTTATTAATGGCTTCATCATCCCGGTGTGACCTGTTCTCTTTCTTTCGATAGGAATGCAGTTTCTTTGTAAGACGCACAAAGACTGAGCTGAACTTCCTTTCTTTTTCTAAGCCGATCGCCTGAGGAGAACTTGAAGAATTTGTAAACGCTCTAATGAATGTTCTTTCTTTAAAAAGAATCACTTCCGACAACGAGCTAGTTGCGTGACTGTTTGAAGATCAAAATAGAGATTCTCGTAAATAGTGAAATATGGGAGTTTGTCCTTTTTTTACATCTGTCCTTACACTCGTGGACGACATGTTTGCTCCGCCCATCACTTTAATGCTCGCATAGTCATTGTGACGGCTTTGAAAACTCAAATAAATGATCAAGCAATGAAGTTTGGTTTAGTTTAATAATATTTTGCACTGCAGAGGGGGAGAGATGCAAATTCCATCCATTCTTTCTTTTTCTTTTTTTTTTTAGAATCTCCTCTTGGGAACAAAAAGTGAAATAAAAGTGTAACATGGATTAATGCATTATAAGTTCGAGACTGTTATTACTGCTTATAATCGCTCTGTAGTGCTGAAATGAATCACTGTTTGTTTTACCACATTCATCCTAATATCAGAGACTCAATCTGGATCAAAATGGAATCAGGTGAAACTCCCTATCACACACCCACAGGTAACAGCACGGGTTGCTCTGGGGAAAAAAACTGGGTATTCTGCTATGCCAGATTAGCCCACTAGTTGGAAACCATTTAAGTGGAAAAACAATATCTAAGGAGATCTATCGGTTACCTACTGAAGCTTTCTAGTCAAGTTCATCCTGTGCCGCTTCGCTCTGAATAAGGATGAACACATCCAGAGATGTAGATCTCCACCGATCACGGGGGTACGCCAGGCTTTTATTCAAGGTCAGCGAGGACCATCGAGGGGTGCGGACGTTTCAGTATGCATGCTGCATCCCGTTCGATTCTACAGCCTGTAACTTCAAAGAGAATGCCAAATTATAACACACACTGGGCCAACATCTATTATAAATTTTTTATGATTACCCCCATCCCATCCTTCCTTCACCCTGCTCTTCGTACCCAGAGTACGTATCCATGCGCTCCCGTCAGCTCCGCTACCCACAGAGCCCAGCATGTGGTTAGCAATACGACTCTACCATAATCAATTTGGGGGAGCGGGTCGGTGTGAAATTATTCATAAGGGTGAAGAAAAGAGAAGAAAGGGAGGATGGGAGGAGTCGGGAAGGAGGCGAGAAATTCGAACCAGTTGAAAGAGTGCAGGTAGGAGCGCCCGTCCGTCAGCTCCCGAAGCTTTTGATCCGAACCCCGAGGGTCAAATAAATCATGTTTGACCCCCTCAGGTTGTGTGTGTTTGGGTTTGTTTCATGTAACTGATGAGGACCTGGATTGAAGAGAACATGTGAGTACACATCAATTCTGTTTTTTGATTGATGCTGAGCACACTGGCCCAGTTTACACCGGCAGTCCTGATTCGTTCTGGACCTTAAAAAGAGTGAATTTAAACGGACACAACTTTGGGTGGGTAATTGAGTCGGGTATGGAAACGAGTCCCAAGTTTCCCTTTGAATGATTGTCGCATGAGTAATAGTGTAAAAAAGCCCCTTGGAGTAATGTTCACTCCATCATCCAGCCTGGAGCTTCCTGAAGCAAAAAAAAATGATTGAATAACACTGACATCATATCACTTCATCACCTGTTAGTAGGTGGGATCTATTAGTTTGAAGAAGGAAAAATGGGCGGGTGGGCGTAAGGATTTGTGCAAGTTCGACAAGGGCATAATTGTGATGGCTCGATGACTGGGTCAGATCATCAAATGTGAAGCTCTTGTGGAGTGTCTGCAATGGTCAGTATCGATAGAAATTGGTCCGAGGAAGGAATGTTGGATCCCCAACCGGAGATTGAACCCGGGACCTTCTTGCTGCGAGACTAGTCCCCAATATAACAATATATATTATATATAAATGCTTTTAAACATATTTAAACTCAAAGAAAAGAGCATTTTTTGACTCCTTCTACCTGTTCTGCGTCGTTATCTGAGATCTTCTTTTCCGAGACGTCACGCCACTTCAAACTTCCAAGGCTTTTCTTTGTAGCTCTGGAAATCAGATGGTCGCCAGCACTCACCCATGTGTCCCCGCTGACCCCGCAGGTGAAGTCAGGTTCTTGCATTCTTACAGTGAAAGTCTGGGGTTTATCGTACATGGATACTGACTAACGTCTTAGCTCCGGACCTAAGACGACCATTTCCTGTTCCGATTCTTCGTCCCAAGCTGAGAGAGAACCGATTCCACGCCACCCGTCCGATCTCCTGCATTGTCTCAGGAAGGAAGTGAAGCCACCGGTGCGCTCATCCAGAGAGTATGATGGCTTTCCCAGACTAAGATATGCGCACCCAGGCAACTTTCCAGAAATAAACCTCTTCACACACCGATGCACACATCCATGTATGCAAACAGCCGCCGCACACGCTCACATCAATTTTTTCCCCCTACATAACTGGAACACATGTGGCATTAATGTTTGACATTTTCGAGTGTGACCTTTTCACGGTTTCCATCAGGACGCCGCCGGTCCTGATGTGTAGGCCGGCCTCCGTAATGGCTCGTCTCTCTTTTGTGTTTTGAATGCTAAAGGCCCGGGCGGGCGGGTCACCGGGCAGAAACCTGGAGTGGCGTGAAACGGAACAGATTTAGGGAAGCGTGGTACGTGTGGGGTCTCTGGCTTTGGTTCGACGAGGGGCTGTTCAAACCTCGATGGGATTTCTTCGGCGCCTGTTGACCTTATCAGAAAAACACCCCCGCTGCCCCCAATTCTCTGTGCAGCTGTAGGTTCTCTGGCGAGCAATTATAGCTTCACTGACTGGCATTCTGTTCGCTATCGAAGCTCCCGTCTACCTCAACTATAATTTAGACAACCTGGGAGTCCCCTTCATTTGTATGAAGTCTTTAATGAATAAATATCTTCTACCTTCCGGGGTTGGATGGGCTCTTCTAGCAAGACCATACCTACTAAGATTTCCAGGTACTACCCTGGCCCCCTTATTCTTCAGACTTGAACATTATATATAGTACTACACCTCATACATTATAGTTGTGATTATATATAGTACTACATCATATACATTATAGTTGTGATTATATATAGTACTACACCTCATACATTATAGCTGTGATTATATAGAGTACTACATCATATACATTATAGCTGTGATTATATATAGTACTACATCACATACATTATAGTTGTGATTATATATAGTACTACATCGCATACATTATAGCTGTGATTATATATTGTACTACATCACATACATTATAGTTGTGATTATATATAGTACTACATCACATACATTATAGCTGTGATTATATATAGTACTACATCACATACATTATAGCTGTGATTATATAGTACTACACCTCATACATTATAGCTGTGATTATATATAGTACTACATCACATACATTATAGCTGTGATTATATATAGTACTACATCAC